>JBAJNP010004719.1:0-10082 GCA_036877545.1 Yasuhikotakia modesta | reverse complement strand
TCTCACACACACACACACACACACACACACACACACACACACACACACACACACACTCTGACATCCTGACACGAGGAAATGAAGGATTTGAAATATTGTACAAAGTGTGATTGTAAATGAATTGTGAGGAATCACACTGAGTCACATTACAGGTCATTTTGTTATTGCACCCATTGATACAATAGACACAAATATTTATTCTCACACATATTTCAGTGTGTGTGGGTGACATGAATTACACTGGCCTCGTCCCCGTACCACCGCTGCGGTACAAACTGAAGGGATCTTTGACTCAAGCGAACCCCCAAAATAAAACAGTGGGGTAACTCTGGCCAGGAAGTCAGGAAGAACTGGTAATGTTTCTACCCAGCTATCAGGGAACGTTATCAGAACATTAGCTAACGTTTTAAAAGGTTCTCTCAATGTTTCACAAACATCAGAAGGGAGAGGCTTGTAAATAAACCATCATCAGTAACACAATATAAAATTACAGCTAATTTTAGCTAAGCACTGAGTTTCAGTTTTTATCAACCTATATATAAGTTTTAACAAACAACTGTTTTAGGAGCAGACTTGTGTAAATATGTTACCTATGCCTGACCTTGAACGTCACTCCATGTTAGCATGGTTATCACCCAGCTGACTGCTGGAGTCACAGGGCCCCTCCGGAGAAACTAATGAATATTCATATCAGGGGCCACTGGTTGTCATCGGCCTGTAGCATCCCTTTCTTCTTTCTTTTATTAACACAGACTTCTAGAACGCATGTCAGAATGTTCTAGAATATATCCCTCAGTAGTACAACCAATCCCAAAATGCCTCACAGAAACCGGCCAATCACAACAGCAGACCTGTTTTTGTGCGAGCAAACATGCCATTGGGCAGAAGCGTGTAATGGGATAGAATTAAGACAGGTCGACATCAACGAGAAACAGGGATTTAAAAACACATCACTTATCTTCCCAAGCCCTGCGCTTTCCAAATATTTCACGCTATATTTTTATTTAAGCTGGAGATTAGACCAGCACTATTTTAGATGAATGTTCAAGTAAATATGCATAGAAATTAAAATACCGGGATATGAATCACATTATTATGACAGACATGTGTACAAATTTCACCTTCACTGACAGAGAAAGTGAGTGTGATGTGTGTGTGTGGGTAAATAATTACAGGGTTGTGGCCGTTCAGTGATGACCGAGGAATGCAGAGGCACAAGGTCAGATGGACACGGTCACTGACTCAACTGTCTGTGAAAGAGTCCGTTCTATCCAAAGATCACGCAGAAGGAAATTCCCCCTTATTTCCAGCTAAAACACTATCTTTATTTCACAACATCTGATATTCTGAAAAACTGACTGATAAACAACCTACTGACATTATTCTCAGGATTAATTTTAGTATGTAAGGTCCATGTTTTCACAATCCAATTAAATCCATATATCCGAAAAAAAACCTATAATTTTGTTATTTGGACATCAGTATATTGTGGACACCTTTGTATGTGCAGTAAAAACCAGGCTCTGGCTACATGGTTTTGTGATCCTGAAGATGAAGTCAGAATTAATGACACTAACATTGAGAGGCAAACCTCAAAGCTGTACCAGTTGGGCTACAGGAACACCATTGTGCCAATTAAGTTCATTTCTCTACCACTTTACCAATGAGGTATTAGTATGTTAAATCCACTGACAAATTAGCTTTAGCGTGACACCGTATCTCTGCTAAGGCACTTTTATTTAAAGCAACCAAATCCTTTTAAAATAACATCTGTTATTTCAAGCAAAGAATCTTTAAAAGGAAATATCGGTTTCTTTTAGGGGAATCTGATGAAAATGTTTTCCAGAGGTATGACTCACTAATGGCATGTGTCTCATCAGCAGTGTTTTAGCCTCCGTCACCCCAACAAAGATCCAAACTCTCGGTGAAATGGGTCACAGAGCTGTCTGGAGCCACGGTGGAGTCCTGTCCTGCCCGGAGAGTCCTGTCAGAAGATCTCAGCCAAAACACACCAATACATTGTTTTCATCCCTGGAGTTGTTTTAATTGGTTCCTAAAGTGCCTAATAATGACAGGAGATTATTATCACAGAGGTGAGGATTACTGGGCCTGGCGGGGTGGATTGGACCCAAACAATGGCTAATGGACGAAGAGGAAGTGTGTGTGTGTGTGTGTATGTAAGTGATAGTTTCAACTATCCAACAGAACCTAGTGTTTGCTTTGGCCACCCATAGCCACTGTTTTTCTCCTGAGGCAAAGTGGGACAAAAATTTGGCAAAATCACAACAATTTAAAAAGTTACAGTTTAGAAGTCTTAGAACTTCCAAAAACATTTTTAACATTTTTGTTACTTGGAAACGTCACAGAAACGTTCTTACAACCTAAAATTGTTAGCTGGGGTGTTATTCCATGTCCAGGACAATCCTAGACTACAGCATCTACTCCCTCACAAACAAAGATAAATGTACACATTACAGTGCATTACAGAGAGCCCATGTATGCTTTAAATGTACACACCATTAGAAAGATGTAAGCCATTAGAGAATATTACACAGAGATCATTTACTCATTTAATATGTGGACTGTGAGGCCTTTAAGCCCAGACTGCATTTTTGAGGATTTATTGATGTATGGACTATAAACAGACATTGATGGTCTAACACAACCACAAATGCAGCATCCACTACATTGTACACACTCAGCAAGGGGCCAAGACTGAGAGTGAGTGTGTTTCCTGTAAGTGTCTCTCGTAGAGTTCTGGCAATAACTGGAACCAGTGCCGTGTGAATACTGGACCAGCAAATATAACTGCTTCCGTCACAGAGGGTTGATGGTATTTATAGCCTTACAGTAAATACAGTATAAAAATAACAAGATTAGTCCAAAACTCACTGAGGAATGTATAAGAATATTTAGGATTATACTGAAATAACAATTAAACTATAGAATTATGGCACAATGTTGGCACCAATGTTTGTTATTTATTAAACACAAACAAGAATTACAAATAAAGATACAGACACAAAATGTTTTCACTTGCATGTTTTTCGGTTTTAACAGACAATTCCTAATATTTTAACAAACTTTGAATTTATATAATCTACTGGTTTGGGTCCAAACATTTTGCTTTAAGCATGTTCATTTTAATACGATGTCTATGTCTTTATTTGTACATGAGACTAAGCAGTGGGATGCAAAATAAATAAACAAATAAACTGCACAGAAATCTCATATTTAGGAAAACTAAATTTCACTAAATAAATATATTTAAATGATCAGTTTTAAATTCATAATGCTTGACAAAGTAAAACACCCACAACTAACAGATTTGCTCACTGTACCTCTGTTAAAATGTTGGCATTCCTGCACTGGTATCCTGGGAATAAGGGCTGGGAATATCAGTGCCACCCAAGTGGGTGAGAGTGGGTGCCACAGTCAGCTGGAAAACACACTCAGATGGCATCGATTCTGTTGGAGATTTGAGAGTTTGTGTCGTGGCTTGTTAGGAAGAGAACTGGCTGTCTGCCAAACCTCAAAGTGCTGAATTAGCAGTGCAATTAAACTCGCTCAACACTCACACCAACAGCACAGTGGGTAATTAACCCACCTTCATTTTGAAACAAACTAAACAGAAATCCTACTGGAATCTGTGAGACTCCAGACTCACTCCAGATAATAGAACCAGTTTCATGCTAGAAACTTGTAAGAGCGTCTTACTGTAACAGCAACTTGTGGTTTTAAATGCGATGTGCTGTTAACTGCTGAGCCAGAATCTTTCCTTTATAATTGCCTGCAAAACATGCATCCCACAAAACTCATTTTATTGAGTTATTTTTATTTATCTGATGTAAATACCACACAAGATGAGTTTAATTAGACTCAAGCATTGCTACACACGCACACACACAGACACGCGCACACACACACACACACGCGCACACACACACACACACACACACACACGTGTAGTACAAAATGTGACTTGTAAGATTTTAATGAGAATATATATGAAAATAAATGAATTTAAATCTGAAAAAAATGTGTTGTGTCGCCCTGCTTGTGCCCAGATTAGATGCAGTGTGTTTTCCCAGGGGAACACATGCCTCAAGTGCCAGAGAGTTGCACTGTGTTCTGTCAGGTCCTCTCCTGACAGCCTGTGTCTAATCAGAACACACAGATGCATGTCCACCCTCACGTGTGGTACACATAATCCCTCTGACCACGACCACACACACACATGCACAAGGTCAAAGTTCATGACACAACTCTGCCAAAAATCATTGAGACGTGCGTATGTGAGGTTTACAGTTTGTACATGCAGCTCTACTGTACCAGCTGCTGTCTGCTGACACACACACACACACGCATGCAATGGCCCAGGCAGGCCCGAGAGCTATGCATGCACTATTACTTTCAAGCCACATATATGCAGACACATATACACAGGAGACACACTTACATAAAGGGCAAAGACAGAATTGTTACCATGGCAATGTGACCTGATGACCTGAGCATTTACAAACATTCACTAATCACTAATAGTCCAGACCGACTATTTTTTTGTTAAAGACCGACCGTATTTAACTGAAAAATAAATGTCAAAGATACAATTGGTTAAAACTTGCTAAGTGATAATTGACAGAAACACACACGTACACTTGGACACACACACACACACACAGATTAGCTTGGTTAAACATTACATCCCCAGGACATGGAAAATGAGCTAGTGGACACTACAACAGAAATTTTTTTTCACTACAATTTTCTCCCATTCCACATCCTGTGACACGAGGCTCCGTAAAAAGGGAATGAAGTTGAATATGCACTGTTCTATTGTGACACATTTGGAAAGGACACAATATTGGAGGGTGATTTTTGTAGGTCATTGGGACATTATAGTTCAGTAAATGGGATTAGATTAGTCCAAATGAAATTGGAATTTTGGGATCAATGTAGTCCGTAAGCGCTTAAGCATCTCTAAAGGATAATACAACATTACTGAATATTAATTCTCGGGGTGAGTTGCACTGGGGGTTAATCCTCCAGCTGGCTCTAAAACAGACATTAAAGCTGCTAGATTTTAATAGCTTTTGCAGGCGCAGGGCAGGTGGGTCTGAGAGCAAGCAGGATTTGCTAATTTAGTCTCCCACCTGGAAAATAAAGAGAAGATTGTGGCAATTCTATGTTTTGAGTATCTTTTATTGTACAGTGTGTTATATCCACAACAGATTTATGTTTAAATGCTCTCTGCTTTCTTTTGTGCATAACAACAACCCTTAACTGTGGTAAAATTACTGTAACCCTGAGTGGCTTATTGCTTGAATATAAAATGGAAAATTAATGGTGCCACAAAGCTTTTGAAAGCTAGCTTGTTGAGGAACACGTTCCTCATGGAGAACCTGGTGTCCAGTAAACATCAACCCAGGGGTAACTAAGGACAGAACAAATCTTTGTTCTCCTTCTCTTCTTCTCTCCTCTCTTCATGTTCTTTCACAAACACACAGGCGGTACATCTGCTCCAGGCTACAGCATCTAAATTTATTCTAGAGGAAGGGATGAAGAACATGTTCTGTGGCTCTCATGGAACACAGAGACACAGGACTGACAGGGTTTGGGGTGAAATGCCCAACTATATGCACACACACACAGTCACACTCACACACACCAACCATGTTATCTGCTTAATGCTTACGAACATATTTTATATTATATGATATGTATTTGACATAAACATACTTACATATAAACACTCACATACAAACATATAAACACTCACACACACAATCTACTTACTTACAAACACTTTTAAACACACACACATCCCACCAGCGGCCGCCGCCAGTGAGGTTATGTGAGAGGGCATGTAAAGCCCTAGAATGGCATGACCTTTGACCTCGGGGGCCTCTAGGGTCCCATTACATATATCCACACACTCCTCATGACTGCTCAATAACAGTAACCGGACGCGGCCCCCGATGACGCTCCTGTCTCACAAAGTCTTACGGTACTTAAACACACTTAGTCTTATATCTGACCCTGTCAATCACAACCATAACACTTTTAGACTGAAACAATATGTCTCTGCATCTACCTGCATAGGAGAATGGTCCATTATAGAATGTCCATTATAGACTGGTCCACTATAGATGATTTTTTGTTTTACCTAAAAACCACATTCTATTTTTATGTGCCTCTAGGTGGTTTTCAAAACCACCATCTTTTAAGAAAACCTCAACTATTCCAAACAAAAGACACATTTAAATCACATAATATGTATTGTTATCTTTTCAAACTCACATTCCCAAGACTCCATATAAGCATGAAACAAAAACTATTTCACAACGCTGAGAACAAAACATTCTGCAACCACAAATTCATGGAAGTGAGCTTTAAAGACAGAGATATAGCCAGAGTGAAACAGGCATCTACAACATGTATTTATGCTCATTATCATTTGTTCATTTAAGGTCTCTCTGTGGTTCATGTGAGGTTTCTGTGGTGTGGTTGATTCTTTAGGTTTTTCGGTGTGGGGGGTATAATGTGAAAACAACCTAGCATTATTTTTGGATTCCTGAGCTATTCTGGAATGACCTGACAGATCATTCCCAGAAATCCAATTTTATTGTCATGCATGGAAATAGATGCTTGTGAACTGACAAACTGTTAATATTTGTGTGTGTGTTGCAATAAAAATGGGAAAAGAAAGTAAATGCTAATGGAAAATATATTGGGACTAGGAATTGGGAATAGGAAAAGGAAAAAAGAGGAAAGGGAATGGAACAGGAAAAGAAACTGGAATCACATGGAAAGGGAACAAGAACGGGGCCAAAAGTGGAAATAAAATGGGTATTGCAATAGGAAGCAAAATGGGAAAGAAAATGGAAAAATGGAATCGGACTGGGAATGTAAACTGGGAATGGGAATAATGGAGCTCTGCTTACCTGCTGAGCTGGAATTCATCATCACCCCCACCTAGAGAAAAAGCAAAAACAAATGTTAAATGAGCCACTGACAACATGCAGAGTGACCACAGATAAACTTCACCTTTGACCTTTCACCTCCACAGGGTGACTGAACACATGAACGCCCACAAAAACGCCTGAAGAAAGTGAAGACACAAGACATGTAGCATCAAAGTTCAAAAGGCCATCAGCAATACATTTACTATATAGACTTAAAATGTGGGAAACTGTCCTTTGAAGAATCACAGAATGTCTTTAACATACCGGCTTTAAAGTGCCCTTAAAAGTGAACATGTATAGGGTAAATTAGAATATGCTTCACTGTCATGCTACACTTGACATCAGTCTGATGACCTCAGAGCTGCTGAGGTGGTTTCAGTTCAGAAATGATGACCTCATGCTTTCTAACTGATTAAGAGCTTCGGTTACAAGCAGACGGATCACTCAGCAATCAATAGAAACTCTATTTCAGTCTTTGATTTCAGAGCTACAGTATGTCTGCAAAAACTGGACAGACTGTTCAAATAATTCCTGTAGCATCCAATGAAAAACATTGTTCTTGACTGTCTTTTGTTCTTGACTGTTCTGTTAAAGTGTTTACATTATGTATTTATTAGTGACAAAACTTGTTATTTTTCCAATATCTATGAATTCTTTTGATTAAATATGTGATATTTTATGATGAAAACGTCCCAACAATGTTACTGCAGGAACTGTTTTGATAACTTTGAGAGAACTTTTAAAGAATGTTAGTCAATATTCTGAGAACGTTCCTTGTAACCTGTGAAACAAACAATTTTAATTCATTAATTCGAAAGTTTTGAAAACATAAACCAAAGGTACAGTACTGCTTTTATAGATTTAAGCTGCTGATTCTACGGTATCACCACAGAAATGTTGTTTCTAAGAAAGAGCTTTAATTTAAACCTGATTTTCACAAACCTAATACAAATTTGCCTGTGTGTAGCAATGGCTGGTTGAAAATATTACCCCTTTCACAATATTTGTGTGTGGTTTGGTAAATCTATCACAGTGCAGCCAAGAACAGCCCTCAACAGTGAAATCACATGATATTTCATCAGCCTCAAGTCTTACTTTAATGAAGGGATTAAACACACTGACTCTAAAAATATTGACATTTTAGAGAAGTGCATGTTTATTTTTGGCTTGTTTCTGACCCTCATTCTTAGCTTGTCTCAGGGGTGTCTATGAACTGATCCAGTTGGGCTGGGCTGTCATACTGGATAAAGAAATAATAGGCTGGTTTTCTGATTCGACCCACATATCCTAACACATGATTTTATATTCTAAACAAATTCTGGCAAATGTTGGTCCTCAAAGTTCAAACTGGAACAATTTCAACAATTCCTGAACATGTTAGTTGATAATGTACCATTTAAACTGAACACACTCCCGTTAGATCATTTGCATTTGACCAAACTGAAAGTTTCAGCAATATTACACAAGACACAAAGACAAAATTTCATACATCAATATATTTCAAAACATGTCGTAATGAAATTTGTAAAGTTGCCACAAGGGGGCCAGAGTGAGAATTAGTGCAACAACATTTAAAATTAAATCTAAACAGAGGCTTGTTATTAACAAAGTAATGCAAGAACACAAATCCATTAGGGAAGTTTGATCAATGGCACTATATTTGCATACTTGTATAGTGTGTTACTTATCCATTAGGATTTTAGGAACAGATGCAGAACATCTCAAGCTTGGGTGACTTGCAGGTTTCCTCTAATACAATGACCTCATTTCTCATTTATCTGTTTGCCTGCAGATGGCTGGGTGGCATGTGAGGGAATATATGTGGCTTACTCACCATTCCAAGGCTCATTTGGACAGCTGCATTTTATCAGTGGTAGCTGAGGAAAAATAAACTTGCTCTGAGAAACCTGGTATGATCCCACGGCCTTAAACTCCAGCATATATGCACGGCTACGCATACACACACACATACATACACATATACATACACACACACTCACACACACACACACACTGTGTACACAAACATGTTGCATACGCTGGGAAACAAACATGTTTGCAGCAATATTTATTTTCTAGTACAAACACTTGCCCTCAAAAGAAAACATATTTATGAAATCAGGTGTTTCTTATAAATAATACAAGTTTACAATAGTTTGGTTAAACATTATGAGAACTCATGAGATAACATAAGGAGACAATATCTGACACACAGTAGCAGAGCTATAAATAAAGTAAATAGCTATAAATGTGGCTGTGATAACCTGGATAATCACAATCCTATGGGAGATAACAGCCAATTCAATAAAAGCAGTCAGGGTTTAATAACTTTGTCAGGGTAACTTTAAAAAGCACAGTAATAAAAGACATCTGACTGAATTTTAGTCTCACTGCTTGGAGTCCCTGAACATGCGTTTGCTGTTTGTTGGTGAGGGTGACTGTAAACTTGAATTAAGGGTTGAAACTGAGGCCAAATTCGGTGACCTCCTCTCGACTCCCTTGAAGGGGCTAAAATCCCTTCAGTTCCAGTCAACAGACGTCCCCTACCGCAGCATTACCGCCAGCCCAAATTTCACACACAGCCCCACACAGAGCTGGAATTCGCAGAAATTTACTCAACAAGGTTTACAAATGAACCATCAACAGGTCTTTGATTTGTAATCATAATACTTATAGTGTATTTTCTCTTTATTCGAAAATAGAAAACATCTTTAAAGCAATAAAGACTGTGTGTGAAAATAATCAAACTCTTTTTCATCTACTGTAATGTCAGCTTTTTCAAATTCAAACAAAGATCAAAGTAATGAAAAACATTGTCTCAAACTGTGTGTCTTGTATGAACACAACAGTTTGAAGGATCAGTTATTGATGTTTATGAAGCTGTAGCCCCATATGTCTATTAGTACGATTTCTCTGTGGGGCAGTTGACTGGTCCTCACAAAATAAGTGCGTTCAAGGTTTCGCTAAACTTTGGGTTGGAGTAGAACAGACTGAAGGTTCTTCTCTGCCTCTTTACAGATGTAGATTAAGATCTTGGCAGTTGATAAGAGACATTTGAAGAACATGTCAAGCAACTGCTAATCAGATCTGCTAATAGTGTTACAAACAATGTGTTTG
>JBAJNP010004718.1:0-32171 GCA_036877545.1 Yasuhikotakia modesta | reverse complement strand
TGAGAGCAAGTTATTTAATCTCTCAGCTGCGGTATCCATATATTTCAGTTTAAATAATATCAATATCGCTATGTTATAGGCAAAAAAATCTAGATAAGGAATTTCTGAACAAAATGTTTTCACTGATGTGGCTGTAGGGCTCCATAGACCACAGTGTTCAGAAAACGCTGCTTCTCAATAATACTGCTTACATCGGTTCAAAGATTAAAGAATAGATGTTTTCAAAATGGCTTCAAATTGCACAGAAAGCATGACACAATTATTCCTTTCACAGTTATGCAACGCTAAAAGTTCGAGCTTTTCCCTGAATCGCTCAAGTAATAGTTATAAATTACACATGCGAGAGGCGTTAAGACAGCCGCCTTCCCAATGTACCACAGCACGTACTTAACACAGTCAGTGGTCAACCGTGTTTGGAATCCCACAGAGTGTTTATACCCGGATATCTCCAGCACACCATCCATTATGCGTCTTTTTTTCCACTCTCTGCAACAAGTGCCACTGAATCCACTGTCAGTGACAAATGTGAAAGGGCCGCTCTGAGCAGGGGGACGCAAAAGAGCCTGCAGCCATTTTAAGCTCCTCCAAAAGAGAATCAAGACATAGATTTTGCGCTCAGGAGCCCAGAACGCTGGCAAGCCACTGGTATGCATATCCTGATGGGAGACTAAATGAAAGAGGGTGTTTTTTATGGACTTAGATGATGCTTTTCAATCATCTGAGAGCTGCAGCTACCCCCGCAACACAACAAGAGCATCACCCGTGGGAAAGACAAAGAAAAAACACCCACGTCGCACTGCCACGGGTTTTCAAACATCACTCATTTTGCTGCATCTCTCCCAGTGTGTGTGCATGCGTGTGTGTTCACGCGTATGTGTGTCTGTGTGTGCGCATTTGTGTGTGCGTGCATTCGCTCGCGCATATGCGTGTCTATCTAATATCCTTGGGGAATTTGCCATTTTACCATTATCACTGTCAGATAGCGCGCAGCTAGGAGCTGAATACCAATCGAGGGAGCCGCGGTCTGAAATAGAACAAAAATGCATTAACGCGGTAAATTATTGCAAGATTTTCCTATTTGTTGGCTCAGATTTACATTTCATCAAATGTGCATCTTTAATAAAGGGCGCATTATCTTTGTCAGAACGGCCTTAAAAAACGATGTTCGTGTAAAAGCAGGAGATAAAGTATGCGTTGACAACTACAAGCATTTTGTTTACAGTACTTATGAGTGTCAATTTAACTTTAGGCAATGATGTCACAGCGTTTCATTTTGATTGAAACAATCAAACTGTTTATATACAAAAAGTATATCAAATAATTAGTATACAGTTTCAGACTGCGCAGACTGTCTGCCATTTTGTTTAAAAATGCTTAAAACGCCATTTATTTCATATTAAAACTGTGGTGCGATTTCCTATTGGTTGTCTGCATAATGACACGTTAAGACAAACCACTATTGTCATTTCCACTGTCATTGTGTCTCTGGTTAGTGTGTAAGTGTGTTTTGAACTTTATTGTTGAACTTTAGCTACGATTTTGCTAGTCACGTTTGGAAATCCACTAAACATATTTTTCCAGACAAAATCGCTTCAGTAATTAGCGAGTCCAGCACCATTTCTGTTCCTTTTATTTTGTGAATTTTCTCCTGAGGGTTGTTTGGTACAAACTGAAGGAAAACTGTATTTCTGTTTACTGTTTATGAAGAATTTAGACTTTCTCTCAGAAAGATTTCTATTTGTTTTGTTGTGGTTGTGCAGCTTCTGAGGTAATTTGTATTTGTGAAGTTCTTTCTGCTGGTAAATACCGTTTAAATAAGTGTGTAAATAAATTGTAAGTATGGAAGGAGTTCATTCTTTCCTACATCGTGTCCCAGACAGATGCGACGTGACGAAGTGACAAGCAATAAGCATTTTTGTCCTAATCAATCACAGCCGCCAAGAGCGTCGAGTGACTGCAGACAAACACGGAGAAGTGAAGTTTGCTCTGAGGAGTTCCTCATTCATCTGCTGAAGACACTCGCTTTGTAACGCACACGTTTACTTCTTTAATGTCCAAATAACTCCTGGAGCCAATAAATATTTAAAAATCAAACGCAGACAATGAAAGCTACACTGTAAAGGTAGACAAATACTCTTCTAGACAAGTCAAAAACGCCACAAAGTTTTACCGTGTTCAACTGCGCAGCCTGCTGCAAGAGTGCAAACGAAACGGCTACAAGACGTTCTGATTGGCTGTGATGTTGTTGCGTCACGCGGCACTTTCGCCCTTCGACGTTCACAGGAAAACTGCCTCTCGCTAGCAACGTATTGTTTCATGTCTGAACCCAGACCCTGTGGAATCTCGCTACAGCGCTAGCTTTTGTGAACAAGGTGTGATGACACATTCGCTAAATCCAACAGCAACACTTTAACTAGCTGTAGTTTGCTGGCTGCAGAAAATATTCATTTTCATCTCGGTCTCACCTGCAGCACAGCGACTTTCTCGGCGCAGGTCTGACGCACTTGTGTGGGGCAGGAAATAATCAGAAAGCGGAGCCCCTGAAGCGACGTTTCTGCAGAAACACTGATAAACAAAACATGAAGGGAGTAATATATGCAGTGATGGGTTGACACCCCGTGGATGTAGGAGTCTTCATCACATAGCCCTATAAAATGACTGTATGCTAATCGCTAACAACGCGCCGCCGGTGCGTCACGTAAGGTCTCCAGCAGGTTAGCCAAAGCGCTGATGTCACCAGATAACTGCTCAGTTAGAGGAAGTATTTCCTGAAACCTGAGCACCGCATAAGGACTCCTGGATAGACACTGATAATGAGGAACAGTAACATTATGGTAAATATTTCCTTAAACAAAAGTTGTTATATGGTTACCTCAGCTACATAAACTCACTACATCTCTCTCTCTCTCTCTCTCTCTCTCTTCATAAATTCATACATTTTAATATTACATAATTTTTGTTATTATTTATAGGTATGTATTTGCATATTATATTATATTACATTACATTATATTATATTACATTATATTATATAAATAGCATTATATAAATAACATTATATAATACATTTTTTTCTGTCTTTTTTTGTAGAAAAACACGCATGTGTAAAAAAAACAGGAAATACTTAAGATACGATTTGGTCACAATCAGAAAACAGGACAGAAATATTTGAAGGTATAGCCTCTGCACTCTTTCATTTGTGCAGCTATGAAATCTCTTTCTGTCCGCGGATCCTCTGGTGAATAATCAGCACTTGCGTATTTCCAAACAAGATTTCACACAGCTTCGGTTCCACACACACACACAAAAAAATCAATGGACACTCGGGATGGACTCCAGTTGAAACGCTGCCCATTCATTTAGCTCTGATTCAAGAAATCTCTTTTTCCCACATATTTTGAAGACAGTCTTGTGCAATGATTTTTTTCCCATCTGCGCAGGGAGCAACATCAGAAACGTGTGGGTGCGCGCACGTGGCGTTTCCAGAGGATAGTACCGGCCGGTGGGTTTGCACGGTTGCTAGTGTAGGTGTAAGTGTAACGGAGTTGAAAATGGATAGATGACGTACAACTCAACCAGTCCTACAGATGTATATCCTGAATGCACAGAAAGTCAATTGGATTGCAGCTACAGCCAGATACACAAATGTAAATGCAAATGCAAAAAGCCTGAGGTCTATAGCAGGGCTGGTCAACTCTGATCCCGGCGGGCCACTGTGCTGCAGTTAAACTCCATCCTCAGTTAAACACAACTGAACAAGCTAATCAAAGCCTGCAGGATTACTGGAAAATCACAGGCAGGTGTATTTGATTAGGGCTGGAACTAAACTCCACTAGGATTGTGGCTGACCAGGACTACAGGAACAGACTGAAATTCATTAATATCATAGCACGCTTCTTCCTCATGTAGAATCGTGCCAATTACGATCTCTCATAAGGCAGCACTGCTAGAGAAATACCCCTTCCCCAAGGTTGCAGACCATGCATTATTAATTGGGGCAGCTCAAAGTAAATAATTACATCTCATTATCAAAGCTTGGGCTTCTTGTACAGAGGCTTGTGCTCTCTGTTGCTTTAATGAGCCTATGAGCTGCTCCATTTTGCATTGTTAGAGTTGTTAGGTTTTAAAAAGGCAGCTCCGCCCCAGCTGTGGTGCGCTATTGTAAAATCAGAGGCTGAGGAGAGCAAGCAGCAACATCAGTCACCTAATTTCTGTTGCACCTCATGGCTGAGCTTCATTCAACGGCTACGTTCATTTTTACTGGCCGAGCCTCTTCCAATCAGCTACATTTATCTAGTGACTGACAGACAGACAAACTGAATGACAGACAGATAAATACATATACAGACAGATAGATAGAAATGTTGTTATTTTTTTACATTGGTTACATTTGCTACATTATACCATTAAACCAAAATATTGCAATATGTGTATGTGTATATATATATATATATATATATATGTGTGTATATATATATACACACACACACACACACACATACACACACACACACACACACATACATATAGGCTAATATATAATGAAAATATATACTATACTATAATATTTTTAGTATATATTGCCCTGTTGTTTGCTGAGAATATCAGAGCTCTGTTTATCTGTGGCTCCTCCAGAAAATTTTAATGGTGTGGCCAGATAGGACCAATAAAAGTCTTAGCTGGTCTGAATCACAGGCTATGCTAACTGTATAACTGCAGGAATCTCTATGAGAGATTTGCCATTTGATTGAGGCCTTTAAATAAATCACTGTGCATAATAGCAAGGGGTCAAATGGGATTGGTTAAAAGGGTTCAAACAGAGTTTATAAAAAACATTACATTGCTAACTAATGTCTCCCTGAATGCTTACTAGTATGCATACCAAAGGAAGAGTCTGAGGGCGGATTTGGGTCTAGTGTGTTTGTATGGGATCAATGGCTACATGCAGCAAATTTATGAGACTCTGTCACTCACTTCTAGAAAATAAAGGGAACGCTAAAACGTGTTTCAGGTCAACGGTTTTATAACGGTCACGTCTCTCTCCTGGGATAAATGACTTTTTCTCCTCCATTTGGGAAAGATACATCAAAGTGGATTCAGGGGAAAAAAATCACTTATCACAACTTCAGTTACAGCACTGAAAGTGTAATCGTGAGAGGAAGTCTCTCTCTCTCTCTCTCTCTCTCTCTCTCTTTAAAAGCATATAGCAATATATCTGTGGTCTTAGCCACCATAGATTCACTTCAAACAGCAGGCGAGGGGCTTATCGCTTTCATTTAACCTCTACATGTGGCCCTGGCCCCCGGTGTCAGAGACAAAAAGGAAACACATAATCTGGGCAAGTGTGATAGAGGAGAGGATGAGTTCAAATTGGCAGCGTCTGGGCAGCGAGTCATTGGCTGTAAGTCCGCCCAAGCCCGAGTTTCAGCATGAGGCTGGTAGGCTAGTTAAACGTGCTCATTTCACACACCATTTCACATGAGCCGCTTGTAGGGGGTCCGGCTGCTCCGAGTGACAGGGGATATCATTCGACAGACGCACAGAATCTATCTCTCTGCAGCCAACAATGTTTTTTGGAATATCTGAGAGGAATATGCAAAGCAGTGTTTGACAATTCCACTGACAGAATGATGTGGGTTTGGCTAATGGTGATCTTTGCTCCGGGTAATTTGTGTTGTGTGGGTAGCAAAGGGCAAAGATCAGTATAACAGCTCAACAAGTCCTCAGGTGGGTTAAAGGTGAGTTTTACTCCAGGGGCAAACGAAATAATGCAGTCAATCGGTGGATGATGAAAAACTCACAGACTTGGTAAAGTATTGCTGTAGCTCAACTGGTAGAGTAATGCATTAGCAGCGCAAAGGTTGTGGGTTCGATCCCAGAGAACACAAGTACTAATAAAAATATTACTAATAAAAAAATAGAAACCTTAAATTCACTGTTATCGCTTTGGATAAAAACGCATGCCAAATGAGTAAATGTAAAGCTGTTTAAGAAAATTTCAATAGTACTAAAAAAAGGAATAAAAAAAGACAATGATTCAATTAATGCATGCATTCAATCAATCAGCTGTCCAGCTATTCATTCATTAAATCAATGTTTGTTCATTAAATGTGTGGATTTGACATTTAAAAAACAGTATAGATTTGACATTTATAAAAACACAGATACCACTTCTATGCAGACTATTTCAAATATTTGAGGTGTAGCGTATGATTTATTGCCCCTTTTTAATTTGCCTGTCATTTTTTTCATAACTCACTGTTCAGCCTCATGACTAATGACCATTTACACAACATTTATCACTGTGGGTAACTGAAAATACCCTTTTTTGCTTTTCAAGCAAATCCTAAATCAAGCGTTGAGCGCAGTCGGGCAAAACAAAGACGATTTAAAAGAAAATTTCCAAAGATCTGAGCTTCTGAGCGACGCAAACGGCTCGTGCTCCGGTGGCAGTGCAGAATCTTAATGAGTTGCCTTACCTCAGACCCCCTAACCGTCACTCTGAAATGACGCCACACAGAGCAAAACCCCCGTGCTAACATTTCATATACTTCATTGAGTTTCTCTGGGGGGGAACGATTGTGTGCCACCGAGCCTCTTATCCAAAACCCTACACGCCCCATTTGAGGTAACAGAACACGTAGGAGTGTTTTTGGTGTGTATGCTGTGGAGAGAGACGCTGCTGAGGAACATGCTGTGGGGGCTTCGTTCCCCACAGTCTTTGAGCAGTTGGTCTGGGTCTCCATAAAGCAGATGGTCTGGACTGAGGAGATACGACCTAATGTTTTCATTACACACACACACATACATACACACTTGTGTTGGTTTGTCTATAGTATTTCATTGATTTTATATCAATATATAATGATATTCTCTATCCTCCAACCCCAAACGTCACCCTCACACAAACATTTCATTAGCATGACTTTAGATTTAAACTTGATTGACCGATTTCTGAGCTTTGTTACACACAATCACATACCAAATTATTTTAAACTGACTGCAAAAACTGCCCTTGACAAGCTTGCTCCTGTTTTTCAGTAAAAAATATCCAATTATATGACAACAAGATGCTTTTAATGAGGAAAATTTGCTTGTCTTTTAGTTAACGTGTTTTTGTTTTTTAGTTAACATGAGATTTGCAGCCCAGTCCTTTCAAAGTGAAATGTGATGATCAGTGTGAAAAATGTAGGCCAGAGCTTCATGTAATCCATCAGGAATTGGATGTATTATAAAAGTAAATAAGGGGAACAGAACTACACAATCACAAACACCTCCAACACCCAGCGAAGAAGCTTTCTTAAAGGTCAAGTTTATCCCCAAGATAATGCTTTTGCAAATCTGTTTCTTATTTCCTATTATTTTCATAACCTTTATTGTGGTTACATTGACCCGTCATAAATTACTGCCTTTTGGCAAGATTTTACACTAGTCCAAGTCTGCGTTATCTACAACTGTAACCTAAAATCATATCTGAACATCATATCTGAACCTATTACGTTTTGTTTAAAGACTACAGAAACAAACATTATTGCCTTGTTGAATTGTGCGCAAACATGTCACAAACACATTAAGATGTCAATTTTGACGGCATGTTGACTTGGAAGCACAACCGTGTTTAATTTTTCTGACAGTTTTTTTTCCTCAGTGTATCTTTACGGTTAATATACTTGTGACTTAAGCTGTTCTGAAACAGCTTACACGGCTTTAAATACAAAACACGTCTTAATGTTGGTGCGATGATCTTAATTTAAACGCTGACATGTCACAAGTTTACAACAGAGTTGAATTTGCACTGTCTGGTGCAAGGTGAGAAACAGAGAGAGAGAGAGCGAGCACGAGAGAGAGGGAGAGACTGATATCTGATAAAGGTATATGAACTGTACCGATGTAAAGAACAGATGTGGGCGATGACCTGCTGGAAGCTATCACACTACACTCAATACACCGTCTCCTCATGGAGGCCTCTGTGCTAGAAGGTGTCATCAGATAATGTGGGCAGAAAATCCATAACCAGGAGTCTCTGACACTGGACCAAATTGAGTCAGAATGTGTTTTTATGCTTACTCAGTTGGTTTAAGTAATTAGTTGGTGATATCAGTCGAACTCGACCCTATAGCAAAGGTTTTTGATCTTAAAGAAGGCCACTGGCGTCGGCTACGATAGCAACTCTGAAATATGCATGAAGGCTGGGAAAGAAATTACAATAATCTTATCCACATCCATGGCAAATTTTCTCCAAACCAAACTGGGCTATCTGTGCGTTGCTCACTGCAGGCTCAAACGCCAGTCATGAATAGAGGGTAACTAATTTAAAAAAACATTTATAAGACCTGACAAAACGTAAAGAAAATCTGTTGTGCACCTGTGGCTTGAATGGTACAGCACAGTGCTAGCAACGCAGAGGTTAAAGGTTCAAACCCGAGGCCACACATACTGTACTAATGTCTACTTGCATGCATTTGGCAGATGCTCTTATCTAAAGAAACTGTCAACGCATCCAATTTAACAGCAAATATCACAGTATGATATCATGACTGCTGCATTGTGACACTGAAGCCCAACAGCCACACTTCATATAACAAAAAATATTAATTTTCATTGAACATAAAACACACACACTGTTATATTCATTTGACTTCTTTTTATCAACCTCCAACATCAGTTATCCATCCAGATTATCCATCCAGATTATTTTGAATCTAATTGTCTCATTATCAGTTTGTTGCTCACTATCTTTCCTAACTCAACTCAAATAAAACCCAAACCACTTGTGCACACCATACACATAGCATATCATTGTTGCTTAAACAAGGTTTTTACATAGAAGGTTTCTGTTAACCACCACTGGTAATTTCGAGCACCTGTCAGCCATTGACTAGCATCTAGTTCCTGCTAAAATGTATATAACATAACATGTATTTGCAACATATAGCCGTCTAATGTTACATTGACACAGTTGTACGTGTCCAGTCTAAAGATACTTCCCACATATATGTTCAGTCAATACAACAGAAAGTGAAGGAAGTGAATTATTTTTCAATCTGTCTGTGTTATTGCTGCTCTCGATAAAGGTAAACAATGTTAACCAATACAGACTCTCCACAGGAGGCAAACTCAGGGTCAAATAGCATTTACAGAGCAAGAGTCCTAAGAACACTTATGAATAATGCATCAATCTTAGGGCAGTTTCTCTTTCTACCAAGCGCCACTTACAATACGGCTCGTGATCGGACTCTTAAAGACACAGGCGCACATTTCATCAGCTGAGGTCATCGAGCTGTACAGAAAGAGAAAAGTGCAAAATTTGTCGGGGGCCAAAAGTTTACAAGTTGGCACCGTCCCAGTCGCCTGTGATGGAAAAGTTCATTAACTCATTCAATTATGTGACGGAGCCATCTTGGCGGAGTCTAAACTCTTTAGCATTCCAAACAAACACTCTTTCCATTGCTGTAAAAGCTTTTTCTGGACTAATGAAGTCTAAAGCAGTGACTCTATAGTGCAACAGCTTATACACACACAGACTGGCGTCTCCATTTCACTGCCTTTTCTGTTTCCTACAGCGTTGGTGCTGTTGGGCACCACTGGATGTTATCTAACCAAAGGCCTCCAGGAAGCTCTTTTTCAGTGGCAAACGCTGAAATGCAGTTCTCTATGGTTTATGATCAATGGTTTTGTAGTGCTCCTACCAAGACCCAGGCAGTGAGTCATTCTTGCGACAGCCTCTCAACACTACAGAAGTCACTGTACTCTATCAAATGTTGCTATAGTCCTGTAGGTGTATATACTTTTGTGTTACATGGCAGACTCATTAGATTCGACGGTGCAATGCTGAACCGTGTTGTGGTACTGAGACACGGGTCACATGGCACGAATATATCCATCTGACACCACAAGACCCTCTGCAGACACTCTGTGTTCAACTAACTGGAAATTTCCAAAGATTATGGTGGGAAAGATTTAGAGATGAATTGGTATTAATCAAAAGAACTAGAATGAAGACATTTTGGAAAAGTTTTATGGAGACCCATTTAACATGTTTCTTAATAAGCCCAGCTGGTCCATGATGCCTTAAGGTTCGGCATCTGCAGGACTGATAAACATATTGCTTGTTCCAGACCGCCACGGGTTATACCTACTTATATCTTAGCCTCAAGTGACCACAATGAACGTATTTTTTAGCAATGAAAATATTCTGGTTGTGGACAAACCCGTCCATTCAACTTACTGGCAGGTTTTGCACAGCAAATCCATCATGAAACTGGTATCATGACAGGCGTTCGCCACGCACGTACATCAATACATACTGCGTTCACTCTTACGCAGAGGCGTTGATGCAAAACAGTCAAACCTGTTGTTATAAAGAAAGTAATGCATAAAACTTAACCTTACAACAGTCACTATTTTCCTTACGTTAACCGTTTACAGCCGTGCACAAAACCGCCATACGATAAATCACCAAAAGTCTCTACGGATCGTATTCGGCACACCGCCGTAAACGAACAACCCGCCGTAGCGCGCCACCGGTCTCCGTGTGTTTACAGCTATTGTACATTTTCGTAGCATCGTTCCTTTACTTGTAAAACAACAGATATTGATACAATACGAACGAACCAGCACCGATGAAATGACGCGCGCCGAGCGTTTTACGCACGGAACGCGTGAGCGATGTTGAAAGTTGCCCCATTTCGATGCACTCACCGCGCGTCTATCTGCCTCCGCTGTAGTCAAACGCCTCCGAGCCTCTGAGCGCGACACACTGCAGCCTTTTCAGTATTTTGCGAATCGGTTGTGGCGCGATGGCCCCCGTTTCCACAAACTCCATGCCACGCGTATGGACATTTGAATGAAATCTCCAAGTGGAAAAAGCTGTTGCGCTGTCCAGCAAAAGTCGAGCTGAATGGGTCTCGAAGCCTAAGTACTTTCCATCTCTCCAAGTGTCCGTGTCCGTTCAGTCAATACGACAAAACGCTGTTCATGTTGGGTTAGGAGCGCATACCTGGAACGACGGTACCGCACTGAGGAGAACGGGAGACACCAGCCACAGCGCAAAACCGTGCTGAGATGTAGGCAGTGCGTTCAACGCCCACATAGCTCACAGTGTTTGATCACACACACACACACACACACACACACACACACACACACACACACACCTTTCTGAAGCCCTTTCACAAATTATATGCATTACTAATAAATGCGCAAAAGGACGAAAATTCATGTTCCTGTTGTTATACTTAGAAAGTCTGTGTTAAAACCTACAGTCCAGTCCAACAGCTCCCTAAAGCAACGCTAATGGAACCCCCATCATAATCTGGAACGTTTCCTAACGTCATGCAACAAACTAAACCTTAAGAAACGCTTTTCAACTCCAACTTTTTATTATGGGGGTCTATGACAGTGTTTTCCTCATTATTGGGGTTTTGTGATTCTACTACATGGAAGCAATTCCCATGCATACAGATGTCACGTGAACCACAGGAAGGGAAAATGTCAAACACTGGTGAATTTCGTGGTTAAAACCACCAGAAAATGTCCTGGAGACAATTGAACATCTTTTTGTACATTTTGGCAACATGGATGAAATATAAAGCGTGAGGTTTCAGGGCATTGATAACCAGAGAGCAGTGAGCAAAAGAGCCTTTAAAAAACACAACGTCCCAAAAGACTCTTTTCGGTATGCTGAATTATCCATTTATGCATTGCTGGTTTTTAAGGACACATTTAGTCCCAAAGCACGTCACTACAAATCTGGGTTTGAATACAAGATGGGCAATATCTCCATTTGGATGGGAGTGTTGTATCCCATGATATTTTATGCTGGATTTTTAACTCTAATTTATTCATATACATGCCTTTGACCTCATTGTCTTCTACAGAATTCCTCAAAGGGATTATGATTATAAAATCATGTATTATAAACTAATGTAGAGGGATGTGTGTGTATATATATATATACAGTTTTGTTCCTAAAGAGACAATGACATTTCAGGCTTAACCGGACAGCTAACACACAACCGTATTACATGTACATATACTGTAAATGTGATCATCAATGTTATTTTAATAAATATCTCAAGATGCTTTTGTTGTTTTTTATCATCCCTGCATCTTCATTATGTGAAATTTCATTTGTGTATATTTGTAAATGTGCATTTTGAGGACATCTAGCATCACCTTTTACCCCATCCAGCTATAATTGAATGTTCTGTGAGTTAGTTCCCATATTTTATAACCAGACACAGTCAATGGTGAATCTCCAATTACATTTGATCCTGTCCAAAATTTGGGCTGTATTGGTGTTTAGGGACATCCCGAAAATAAGAGCGTTTAAGCTGTTCGGCATTAGTTTGAACGGTGCACCAGCTCCCCCTACCGGTGAGAAAGGCTTTACATTATTATAGTCTGCGATTTTTTTCTGCATGCATGTACAGAAATCTGCCACCCTTGCTTTCTAAACCCCTACAATAAAATGCATAAACATCACTCATTTGAAATCAATGATAGATTACAAATAGAGAAATTGTTTGCATCCCAAACGCAAGAGTCAGACTTTAAGCGAAATATCTGTCTGCACGGCGTCCCCAAGTTTGTTGTGCCATTTAAAGTTTACTTCTGTCTCCTGGAGGCCTGAAATGATTTTGATCTACTACTACAAAAATACAGAAGTAAATTTAGTCTAACAGCGATGTTTTGTCCCCGTCGAACAGAGCTCACACAAACTCTCTGGTGTCCAGCCAACCAGTTTTACTGCCCAGAAGCGAAGCTGCCAAGCGACTGCGGGAACATTGCAGCCCGCCAGCCTGTTACCGATAAACTCCTTAAGGTGGTAAATTGCACCGCTGCCAGTCTCCGCTCATCTTGGCTCCGTATTCAGCCATGTATCGTGCAACTGTGGGTTCAGAGCTAGTGGTTTTTACAGCATTGATTTCCTCTCTCTCTCTTTATGAGTCGAGAAGGGACAGAAAATGATGGAAAGGGGAAATAATGAATAAACAGGGATCGTTTGCATTAAACGCACTACGGTTTTTCATCGGCGTTTCTATTGGGCACCAAATTTTTGGTCAGATGATATTGCGACGATCAAATAATAGAAAAAAATATTCAATGGGAATATTATGGACTAATACATAATAAAATGCAAAGACATAATGTCACTTAAGAATGCAAAAATAATGCAATAATTCTAATAAATATGGTTAGTTAATTATGGTTATATGGATAATTAATAAATTATGTTAAGTTATTCAATAACTGTTTCATGTTACCCTTAGTTTGTCTTACTTAGTGCTATAATAAACATTCTTGTTGTTTTTATGTAGTTGAAGCACTTTAAATTATTATTAAATTATTATTAGTAGTTTGTACCCTGACAAGCTACAGTTTCAAACTAGTTTTCCAAACACTGACGTTTGAAACCACCAGGGTCTTTGCCCGCATCCTCAGGTAAGATGAAGCCCTTCATGTTCAGACTTTGTATTTTACAAAGTCTACTTAAAAAAACAATTCTCACAATTCCTATAGCATCTATTTTAAACCAAACCCTTTGTACCAACTGCAAAACAAAGGTTGAGAAGATACAGAGACAGGCGCTGAGGAGTCGACTGAAGTAAAGATTAAATATAGTCGCATCCTATTTCTCAACAGGCTGCAAATAATTAGAACCAAAATAAAAAAGAAATATCTCAAGAGGTTGTTCAGTGGCCTTAAATTTTTGTGACATTTTCATACGCCTTGAATTTAGGGGCCGATGTTCAACAGCAGTAAAATACGCTACTGGATGATGGACTGAACTGAAGACCTCTTCAAAGTGAATAATACACACTTAGCAAAGCCCAATGTGGACTACAATTATTAACTGACATTTAAATGTCTCTTGGTAACGTTACATTAACCTATATATCCTATATAAGGGCCTTTTGAGAGAGGGAAAGTAAAACAAATGGCACATAATATAAAGACAGGACAGATGAGGCCATTTCATTCATTCTGTTGTTTTTTTTGTCCCGCACACACATTATACTTCAACTCTGGCATAACACGGATGCTCAAATGACCGTATTTTGATGTCACAATAATCATCGAGCAATTTAGTGACATCGGTCTAATGCAGAGAAACATGACAGATTTAAAATAGTTAAACTGAGCAAACTCAAAATATACGTGTTTAACATTGCTGATAATTCTGAGCCCAGCTTTGCAGGCAAAACACGTCCTGTGACCCAAATCACACAGATAAGATAAGTTTGACTATTATTTGTGATTACAAATACTTTTTTTAACAGTGTGTTTTGCTAAGATAAAAGCCAGCTGTGTGTTAAACTGTACAAGCATTATCCAAATAACCAACAGGAGATAATATTCATAAACGATATCTATTCAGAATCAACTAATCCTATTACTGTAGCTCAACTAGTAGAGCATTAACAGCACACTAATACTAACCAATACTAACCAAATAAAAAACATAAATGAGTTGTCTTGGATAAAGTCTGTAAATGCATAAATGTAAATATACATAATCAGTAATGAAATAGTAATGAGTCTGATAATCTTATGTTCACCTCATCAAAAACAACATAAGCATAATATGAATAATTCATTTCATATTTCCCATAATTCCCATATTTTCCCATAATTCTTTGCAGCCAATACTGCAGGTTTCCATTTTGCACTTTGGCAAGCCAATAGATACCACAGTTTACTTTTCACTCATAATCAATGAACCCATTTCAGGACAATGTGTATTTATATCTGTACTTTAACATTATTCCTGAAGGATAGTCAATAGCCCTTCGATAGCAGAGCTGTGCGTTTGCTTACAAATAAAGCCACCGGTCTCTGTTATGACTGAAGCCCATCATCACAGCCTGACATTCAGGACAAACAATACAAATTATTTCAGTGCTCCTCAGACAATCCATTTGAAAAGCACACGGTGCTTTTGGAAGCTTTTGAAGTGAGTTCTGAGGGTTTGCAGTGATGTTACTAATGTTGATGCCCACATTTATTTCCAGTTGGGTAATTTCAGCACAACAGATGGTGTGGGCCACACATCTAAAAAAAGAGCTGAGATTTTACAAATAGTAACTAAGAAGTCGGAGCCAAACAGAAACAAGCTGAATGAATCTTATTATTACCATGGATCATATCACATATGTATATGTTTATGTATACATGTGCGTGTGTCTCTGTGTGTGTGTGTACATAGCAGAAAGTTGTGAGTGTTGAAAGTAAAAAAAACCCCAGACATCTATATAACATCCTGTCAGGAAGCGAAGACGCTCAAAAAATCCTTCAACCTATAGACAAATTGACAACGTTGGAGATCACCTTAGATATTATAACATCCCACAGGAGAGCAGTTATGGCTGTACACTGTGAAGGAGAACATCTGCCATACTTTAATAATGTCTTTCACAGAAATGATGGACCAGTCGTGTCCATTCATCCCTGTTGATTACGGCTCACCACCAGAGTGATCGTTCCCAACGCGATATTATATAATATAAATTACATGGATTTAATGGTATGGAATTTTCTCATTTCCTTTTCTCACCCTCATATTATTCTAAAAACCTATTTGACCTTTTATCTTTGGTGGAACACAAAAGGAGATGTCTCAGTGGGAAGTCAATGGGTGTCACTGTTGTTTTTTTATTAACGTGTTTTAAAATATATATATTTTTTGATTCTGAAGCAAAAAGGTTAAACAGGTTTGTAATGACAAGAGGGTGAGTAAATGATGGAGGGATGGTCATTTTTGGGTAAACTATTCCTTTAAATCCACACACAGTTGTTTGTTAGTCTATCATATTAAATCTCAGTGTGTCAAACATCCACCAAACAGAGTCAGAATTAGACGCTTTCTGCAGAGGTAGCAAAGTCATATTCACGAGCATCTGAGGCACATATCACAGTTTTATTTGTGCTTACGCCTCACTAGCAGTGCAATTGCTGCAGTGATGTTGAGTTACAACTGCGAGGGCCGAGATAAGCTGAGTTAGAAGGCCCGGTTCTATAACAGTCACTCACAGCAGACATACGGTTCTTCTGACATGTTCTCCATTTGGGTTAATACGAAACCTTTGGACAACTTCTCTCAGCAATTTTCTCTCCTGTTAGGCTTCATACAGACGTGCTATTACGGCAGTCAGCGATGATAAAATCTTCATACAGAGACGGTATTCACTTGGCCGCAAACGTCTTGAATATACCAAGTTTTCCTTCGTATGCCGTTCATTTTGTATAAATGCCCATTTCCATCACAGCCCTGATCTAAGGTTTATAATGGCCAGCTGTTTATTTCATTTACCAGCCTAAACAGACATAAACCCGCCAGAATAATTGTCATGCAATGACAATTAAGCAATAAAATGGATGATGATACCATAATCTGCTACAACAATGGATTTGGAGACAGCAGTGGCCCTGGTGGGTCATGTAGAATAACTATACAGGCACATATAACTATAAACACGTTATGCAATATAGAAATGTTTAAATATTAATATGTAATATACTTCAAATTGGACATTAATCTTTAATTATATACATTTGAAGATGTATTCATTTGTATATGTGTATTAATAACAATGGCTGTCATTATATATATATTAAAAGTTGATAAAGGTGCCCTATTAATTTCAGACTGCAGGGGGCAGACCTGTGTCCAATTCTCCTCTGACCCTAAAATAGAACATTCAAATAGAAATGAAAACATAATGCTTGCTTTAAATTTTGCTACAGAAATTTGCATAAACTGCAGAATCACACAAGTTTTAAATACATTTATCTTTTACAATTTTACTTTCAATGAGTGTCACACTCTAAAAACATTTCAAATGATGTTTCCAGTCACCCACCCCGTAACAAAAACAATATTCACCATTAATCATCCAACTACACGGATCTAACTCATATCTGAACATCCCACCTGCTAAACTGCTCAGACTGATGACTGTTTTATTTATATTATAAACACATACATTGGCCTGTTTTGCTACATCTGGAAACCATGCGTTAGCATAACAGGACATTACAACATTACATTACAATTATTTCATTCTGTTGAGCCACACCAAAAAGAACCATTTCTAATCCGCTTTCAATCTGAATTACGTTTACACTGACACATAATTCCATGTGAATTGAAAAGTGAATCAAACATAACAATGTTTGTGTCCTTTGCAGAGATGACAAAATTTATGCAAGTTTGTCATTTTTTTTAAATCATACCTGATTCAGCGATATAATATATGTTTTTGACAACACAATCCTCAGAATAGCATCAGTTGAAAGCCACAGGATACACTTTCATAGATGATGTCTCAATTTTGTCTAAACCATTTTGATGTTACTTTAAAAGACTGAAAACATGCAATTTAAGCTACGCAAGATAAAGACACCGTACCCTGTAATTACATCACTGCTAGGGGAGCGAAGAAAAGAACAGAAAACAATATAATGGTTAAAGCAACTGTTGAAAACAGCAAAGTGAGAGTCAGAGAGAGAGAGAGAGAAAGAAAGAGAGAGGGGGGGTGAGGCTGTATCCCTCGTGTGACACTCACAGAAAGAGGAAACCTAAAACTTACACACTCACATAGTACCAGCACACGCTGCAGAACCGCAGACCTGAACAAACACTCACTCAGCATGGCGACCCAGAGAATGAGAAAATGCCACCAAATGTTGCCTGGTGCCTTTACACTCTGTGTTTTCGCTGTTGTTTTCCAAGGTGAGTAACGTTTGACTTTAGTTTTGTCTCACTGCACGTTTAGTTCTTGCTTAGCATCAGTCCAGATTTGGAAGAGAGGAGGGTGTGGTCCATTAAAAGCGTTTAAGATGTAACGTTGTATCTACGTTGCATCTGCAACGTAAAGGTTGCAATTTTACAGGTTGCAATTATGATTCGTTTGTTAAATGTTGTTTGTTTTGTATCTGCAGAGCTACAGGTCACTACATCACAGCAATAAGTTTCTTTGTGAAGTTATTTGCTTGGGGTCATTTTAATTTCACGCCTGCACACACACTGTCAGTTTCTATATATTATATTACCAGGTGGTCAAGTGTGTGTCTTTAGTTTAAATAGGGTTTGATAATATGGCAGGCAGTGTAACGGTCAGGTGTTTACAAAGACCCCACACAACAAGTTTAGAAGCATTTAAAGGATTCGAGGATCAAACAATGTAACGGATTATATTACTTTCAGTCTGAGACAGAAAAAACTTGTGTTTGATGGACTGGGAGGGAAAACATGAAGAAAACTGTGAACAACTAAACAAAACTTACGATTTAACCGGTGTGTCTCTTTCTGCAGTAAACTTATCTAAAGATTTTTAAAACATGACACATTTTATCTGAAAAACTACAAATATTCAGAGAAAATAACCCGGACTGTTTATTTTACTTATACACATTATTTTATACAGAAATTTAAATGCATGTAATGAGGTCTGGCAAAATATACACAGTATTTTAGCAAAGTGTGAATATTTTTACTGGGATTTTTACTTTAATTTTTTAATTTCTTTAACTTTCTATTCATAAAAATCAGAAACAGATTGAACTCATGCTGGATTGGGTCTCATGTATTGTAGCTTGAAGGGGGGGGACGAGTTTTTGTGATAATGAAGTTTTGGCAGGGAGTGAAAGTTCTGGGCTGTTGAAGGAGAATCTGATTAGAAACATAAGATTCTGTTTTTCCTCCATACGTTTGCGGCGCCTCCCATATGGGAGGAGAGAAAATGAGCGCCACACTCGATTACAGAGAGAGGGTCAGAAGTCAGGGGATCATGCTGTGAGGGGGTGAGAGAGAGAGAGGGAGGGAGGGAGAGAGAGAAACAGACAGCAAAACAGAGAGAAAGACAGAGAACAAGACAGAGTGACAGAGAGACAGAGAGAGAGAGAGAGAGAAACAGAGAGAGAGGGAGAGAGAAACAGAGAGAACAACAGAGAGAAAGACAGAGAACGAGACAGAAAGAGTGACAGAGAGAGAGAGAGAGAGAGAGAGAGAGAGAGAGACTGGTCCAAAGTTACTTTCCACCTTTTCTTAAACTGGATTGTTTTAGTCTCAAATTCCATCATTCCTGGGGGAACTGTTACTATAACAGTCGACCACTGAGTGTTCTTGGGAAAATTCTATACATCACAGGTTTCTCAAAGAATTTGAGGCATTAAACAAATGAGTTCAAATACTCTCAAAGAACCACTAAAAAGCTCTTTATATAAGCACCAGGCAGAACCCTTCCTATAGGTTCTATATAGAACCTTTTCATCTACGTGTAAATCGTGTAAATCCATGAGGTTTTATTCATTATATCATCTCCCAGGTGAAAATTACAAGTCCTTTCACCGAACCAAGTAATAACACACCTCTCCTTAACAACTCACATGATCTGAGATATCAGTCCTGCCTGTAGCCCAGACAGTTAATGAAGTTACACTCAAGGGTTTAGAACAAACCACAAGCCTGTAAGTTTTAATAACAGCAATAATTAGTGTCCTACAACTGCATTGTGTATCATTTGCCTCTTTATCGCCATCTCTGTTCAAAAATAAAATCTTTCATTGCATTAAAGTTAAATGAAGTGAAATTGTCAAATCCCAGGAAGTTAGACACTGTTTATCAAAATAACAGATTTTTTTTCAGTTCAAACCCAAAAAAGTTACGGATTGCAGGAACTTATAAAACAGTTCATAGCAGAGATCTGATGATGATTCTGCTGGGAAGCAAAAGTGACAGATGTCTTTGAGATGGGACTGATGGCATATGCCTCAGCATCTGTTGTAATAAAACTGATCTCTTATAACAGCTGACAAACCGCCAATACTGAAGTGTGAAACGCAGCGAACACATTTCCAGCTCAGAGAGAATCCCAGATTTGGGAGTATCCCATTCCAGAACAATTAAATATTACTTAACTGACACCTAAAACATTCTTTGTATGAATCCTATTATTCCTTAACTCTGGCTTAAAAGGCATCCATGCCATTCCGGTATTCCAGCATTACTGGGTTTGGAATGCTGAGGCATTCCACAACTGGGAATTCCCTGAGGGTATGCGGAATGGCAGTAATCGGATAAAGGATGTAACTTCCTGTGAATTCTGTGATGGGGGCGCAGGATGGGGGGATGGTGGGATGGTGGGAAGAATAGATCCAACATCTGTTTGGAAGGGGCACAAGGGAGGAGGGAGGGGCCTAAAATGTTACTTATGTTTCTAAGGGGCTCAGTTGTGAAAGGGAGGGGTGAGATTCTGAGGCAATGCCCATTACATTGACTGATGTTAACTCTTTCCTCACTGAACAAAGCCATGCTGCTAAAACATCAGTGCATGTTTGTGAGTCTGGATTAGGTGATTGTTTTTACACCTCAAATTTGTGTTACTGGATAACAGGAACATTATTCAAAGTTAAACAAAATTAAAAATCAAAAAACATTTCTAAACAATCCACTAACAACTTTATAACATTTTTGATACAAATTACATATTTTTGTAATATATATATATATATATATATACACACACTTTTCTATACACACACACACACTATATATAGTGTGTGTGTGTGTGTATAGTGTGTATGTCCTATACAATATAACATAATTATAGACCAATATATCAGTCAAGTATACACACACACACACACACACGGCTTTAGATTTAGAGGTTAAAATAGACCCACAGCAGCCACAGTTAGTATCAAGTTGCTGTCACATTAAGATATACATTCTATAGCACAGGGCAACAACTGAAATGGTTTAGTGTGTCACACACTGCAGAGAAATCTGGACCTGGCAGGACAATCTACACCCTTGAACTGGGTTCTTCAAAGGCCCAAGAACCAAAGGCTATAGGGTTTACTCTGAAGACCAAAGACTCTTAAGATCAACTTTAAACCAGTAAATGGTTTGGTTTACATTTGCACTCAGTCATCTTCAGATTCCTTTATCCAACGCGACTTACAAGCGAGAAACATCACAAACAATTTGTCATAGCAGGACCAACTGTAAAGATTCAAGCAGGCTGGAGATAGTTGTGCTTCAGCCTCTGTTAAAGCACAGAGACGGAGAGAACAAAATTATGATTTTACACAGAACTTGCTAGATGCATTATATCTTATTTACAAGACTTTATTTGCCTGCTGCAATTAACTCTGAATGCTGTCAGTTTTTAAAAATGTGGCACGAGACCTGAACTCCAAATGACAGTCAGCCGACAATATCCGTGTTACTGAAGTTTAACTTCCCACACAAACATCTAAAAAAAACATTTTAATTAAAGCTGCAATCTGTAACTCTTTTTGGTTAAAATAATCAAAAATCAGGTATTGAGGAAGAGTAATGATCAGGGTCTAACAAAACTCATTACCTTACCCTGATTCAGAAGATTAGGTTTATAGTAATGAGGTACAATTTTATTGGTCATGTTCAGTTTTGCAGGAACTGTCTGTCTGTAAGCAAAGCAACGCATGTCTGGTACTGTATAGTACTAGCGCTGTATCTTGTGCAGCGTTTGTAGTTTGTTCTTTATTGTAGTTTAGATTTTAAACTTATCATCATCAACACTTTAACAATAGTGTTGTTAAAGTCAACTCCACAAAAAACAGAGATGGTGACAGAGAGGCAAACTTTACAGATTGCAGCTTTAAACACAGAAGGCGGTTTTCCACAAACTAAAATCATTAAAGAAAGAAACGTTGTGGTTTCCCATTACAAAGACCAAAATCTTGCTGGGGTAAAATGTTTACACACCAGCTCCGTTTACAAGCGCCTGTAATTTCAATAAAAAACCCAAATTAATGCACCAGAAATACAAGAGTCATACACACAAACCTGACGTTACACACATATTTGCTTCTGTTTGAACCGATTATTAAACAGGGAAATAAGAGATCAGGGGGCCAGTGAATGAGTAAATGCTGATGAGGTGAGGTCATGTTAAGTGGATCAGTGAAACAGAAGAAGTGACTGCAGTACAGGAGAAGAAAATGAGAGCATTTAGTGTTCAGCCTGTAGCTTTCACAGAAATAACCGTGAACCCATCTGGTAATTTTGGTTCATGCTGAAAACCAAACTTGTGCCATTAACAAATTTATTCTGTGATCCAGCCGACTGCTTCCAAAATGTAGAACAAAACTCAGAGAAAACTGTGCAGTTCAAGTTGCATTTTCAAAGAGATTAAATGCCATTATCAGTTGTTTTATGTTTCAACTTTGTCTCATGTTTCTATTTTGACTACATGTATCATCTAGGATCTAAATCTTGTTTGTGATTTCTAAGCTTAAGGGACATGCAACGTATGTTTAACAAAAGCATGCAAAAGCCTCAATTCAGTTAAGAATGTGACATTCAAAGGGCTAAATAAAACAACATCTTTTAAAGCTAGTTTCAGTCCAATTTTAGGTCCAGTTTTACACTGCAAATCTGCTGGCGTAAACTTTTATCACATTTTACAGAACATCATAAAACTTATTGGCGAGCAGAACTTTTAAAAATGCCAAAATGTGACAACAAATCAAATGATCGACTGGAATCAAACCGGCCACTTGACTTACAAAATACTGCAGCGAATGTTCAATAGAATCATGCAAATAATGGGCTGAATGAATGTCTTAAAAGCATGCAAAATTCTTCTGACAAAGGTCTGACTTAGTTTTATCTTTCTTTAGTCTACAGACATCTGAGCGCTGACACATGACCAAACACAAAAAAGATCTCTCTTTAAAACTGAATCGCTCCTTTATTCGAAACATCTCTAGCAGAAAATCTCATAAATCAAAAATTCAGCATGTGCAAATGAGAAATGGCTCAGTCAAGATATACGAGACGCATAAATAAGTGTCTCTTTTATTTCTCCCAAAACTCTGCCTCTTTTCTGTCACCGTTTTTTTCGGTTTCACCCTTTTCCTGCCCCCTCCCCTCCCTGCGTCTCCAGAGGGGAGTTTGCTATGGCAGGGTCCGGGTCAAATGTCAGGACCTCTTGTGGTATGGGGGAGGTTTGAGGTCAAAGTTTATTTGTATCCACGTTCCATTAGTCTATTAATTATAATTTACCACAGAAAATTCAACCGACTGATTCATAGCAGTTGGCAGAGCCACTTGGTACCAAAACTGGGTCAAAATTATTTATAACGCTTTTGAAAAACATTACGCAATGTATTTGACCAAAAACCAAAGCACACTGAGTAAATATTAAATATTCCAGTTTCCACAGTGAGGAAACTTAGGAATCCATTCTGTTGTATCTGTTACACAAGCTGAAAATATACAGTAGAAAGTCTAAAAGCGTTAGATAATTATCAGAGTTTTTACTTAACGCTATAACACGGTTCATAAATTACATACATATATTAAAACCAAGTGTTAGTGGAACAGTTTAAAATGTTAAAAAATGTTTGGACAACGCCCATATAATTAAGCAATAAAACGGGATGTTTTGAATGTTTCTGGAACATTCAGGAAGGCCCTTCAAACCGCTGCTTTAAAACCAGAAACCGTGATGTCAGAGGTCACGGGGTGGCGATCTTCAAAACAACAGCTCAAACAAAACCAGATGGTGCAAAATTAGATTGATCGGATTATAACCAACACAGTTATCTACACTCCAAGTGCTGCGAAACACATCTGCTTAATTGACAACATTTCGTGTTTATACTGTATCCTGTAACCAACCATTTAACCATTCATACTAATCTGTAGCCCTGACAATTCATAAAATTCAACTCATGATGTCATAAAGATGTTAAATGGGCAGATAATGAGTGCAACATAAGCAGGCAGAAATCACAGATGATGTTTAAAAACCCCAGAGATGAAGATGAGAGTATCACAGTTTAAAACCATGACCATATGGAGGCTGCTGGTGTGCATGTGTCATTGTGACAGTGTTTGTTTTCTGCATCAGGTGTGATATGTGAGGTAGCGATTGAGGACGATTTTAGTCATGTGATCCGCGGGGACGGTACGATACCTTATCCAACCGCAAACGGAAACAACAAAGGTAAACTTTCAACTTGGAGACAATGCAAGTTATTTACAGTGAATATGTAACTCATTTTTAAACTATCATCTTTTGTTACTCTTAAATTCTTTCAATTGTAAATTTGTGGCAATTAAAGAAACATGGATTTCTTCTTTTTTAGTTTAGTTTTTCATAGCTTACAGTTAAATTAACCTCTAACAACTAACTAAGTTAGTTAGGAGAACTAGCTAGCAAATTCCATGTTATTTGAAATAAGTTGGGTTGGGTGCATCAGTAAAACTACTCACACAACTTAACCTCACAAACTAACAATTTTGTATCTATTCCTGCAAACGTTTGTGCAGTAATTTATTGATAAGACCACAAAACTACTTCCGAGGTAACAAATCAATGTCTCTAACAGGTCCTCAGATACAGGTGTTTGTTTTCCCCACCATATTCCCTCCACTTAATTTCGGGGGCTCAGAAACACCAGGGTTTGGCATCAGTGAGACCTTCAAACCAGACGAACCCACCACAGACCAGCAAAGCACAAAGACCCCGGATCAAACAGACCTAAACCCACCTGAGAAAAGCAGTTCTACTTCTAAGGTGAGACGATTGCAGGTTACTTTATATATGTATTTTCATTATGTACTTAAAGTTAAATTATTTTTCCTGGAAAACCTGAATATTTGGTTACTTCCCAAGCAAACAAATTAGCAACAGCAGAACTCAGTCAATTACACCTCAACGGTTTTATGATTTCACAACAACACGCTGTGATTGGCACAAACTTGTTTTTTCTTACCTTGCATTGTTTTGTTCATTATTTCTGAGAATGAGCAGATGTAGATCTTGTCCATGTTGGCATTGGCCAAATTCAACTAGCTTGTGTCACAGATGAATTCTTTCTCAAAAGACTGTCGAGTTAATTGGCCATTTTATCTTTGCCTTTAAAAGCTAACAGCCCTCTTTATTTCCCCATCCTGGCTATGCACAATTATATTGCGTTTCCCCTGCTGTCCCCAAACCTATCAAAACAAAACCTTGACTCACCAGTTAAGAACAAATGACAAAATGCGCATTAAAAGGATGGAGACATGCCAAACTCTACATACAGATTATAGACACTATTAGGTTAAAGGGACCTTTGCTTCAATAATTTGGTTTATTTTCTTCTGCAGGGAAATGTGGTGTGTGTGGATCAGATGCCAGTGCAGTACAAATACAACGTTCTGCTGAAACTGAAGGCTTCCTCCACGTGTGTAAGTACTGACCTGCGATAACAGTCTTGAATTTCATATCTCATGATGAAGTACTGATTCTAGATCAGTTCTGAAAAGAGTCTAAACAGGCTGAAGTCAGAAAGCACTGGGAAAATCTCATTTTAGCTTAGCAAGCTAGCTTTAAAGCATAAGATCGCTCTTCATAGCGATCTTTAAAGTCACACCTTCTCCGACCCGTGAACAAATCTGTAGTCTGACAGGCCATTCAGACCCAATGCAATGATTGAACAAATGTTTTATAGTCCTGCGCCTTCAACAGCAGATATCTGAACATATTTAGACCACTTGGTATACCACATATTTAGACAGTGATTGCTTTTCACAATGACAAGAAACTTTCAACCAACAAAAATGTCCCTGGATCAAATCATGTACCTGCCTTTACGTTAAATGGAATACAAAACTACAATACAAAACCATCATACAACCCACTCACACTTTTATAGACACCCACTAACACTCGTACAGACAGCGCAGATGGGATGTGTGGCCATCTAAACTACAGGGGTCAGACATTACACAGATGTAAAGCGTTCTAATAACTCAAGTGGTACAGCATGGCGCTTGCAACGGCAGGGTCATGGGTTTGATTCCCAGAGAATGCACATGCACAAATAAAATGCACGGCTTGAATTGCATTGAACATAATTTAGGATAAAAGCAACTACTAAGTGCATACATGCAAACGTAGACCCTAGTAAGTGTACTATGTCATGTCCTCGTCTCTGATTGGGTAGATCAGTTGCAGTCCTGTGGCCTGAACTTCAATGGCGTTCCATAACAGCCTTTGGGCGGCGGCCGTTGGAATTCATGCCAGAATCTTTGCCAAGATACACAGTCGGGCCTCCAAGCCCAGTTTCTGAGCCAGTAAACAGTCTCCATAGCATGAAGCATATATCAAATGAACAACTTTAAAGAAAAATAATCCCACATGAGCATTTAAATGAATGATTTGGACGTGTATCTCACAACAACAGATCGTAACGTTTTAGGACTGGCTGTCTAAAAGTTTGTGAAATCCTAATGGCATTTCTGCATAAAACTCTGTTTAAAACTGTTAAAAACATAATATGGACTCTAAGCGAGTTCTAAAGATAGGAGAACCCAAATAGTTTTTATTTGAACAAATTTATTAAGGGAAATTCTGATAGCTGTGCTTGATGAAATAATAGTGACCCATTTCCTGTTTGAAAAGATCCGGGCCTCCGCAGAACTGGACAGGCTGTAATTTGCGCTGAGGTATAGAATTACATTAATTTGTGAAAATAATCCCATGCAATGTATTCAATCAGAAACTCTGAACATTATTTTTAAAGTTATCAAATTGTTCCCCAGTTCTTTTCAGTCCATTAGCAACATAATTAGCTATTTTAATAGCAGGCGCCGTTTATTTTGGTGGTTCTGTTTTTGAAATGCCATATTTTAATGAGATGCCTAAGAAAACTTGTCACCCTGGGCAACAGCGATTTAGAATGAAGTGAAGCTTTTGCCATGAGAAAACCTTAAAAGCTTCATATTACAACACATTCCTGAGGAAAGAGAGAGCGAACGAAAGACAGGAAGAGTTTCAGATGGAAGGTCTAAGAGCTTCAATCACTCGCATCTTCAGTCAGTTGCATTCGCAGTTGAACAAGTGCGTGTCTGTTTGGGGTGTATTGTCTTTGAAGTGTCCTACATTTATACACATTAAAACAATACCTTCTCATTTAACAGGAAGAAACAAAAGCCAAGATTCAAAGTGTTTTGGAGCATCTCTGCAGTGAAGATTGCAAACTTGAAATCTACCAGAAAGACAACAGTGATGAAATCTTAGTTTATGGAGACAGCATTGAAGGTAATATTAAAATTAACCACCACAAACTGACTTCAATCACTTAACAAACATTTTACAGTGTTGGGAATATTATTGGAAAATCCACTCTCTTTTTTTTCTTTTGATAAAGCTAATCCTGAAGAAATGGCTGGAAAATTTAACAACGACAACATTACGGATAAGGTCAGCAACTTTGTCGTGCAGTTTGGCATCTGTGTCAATGATATGCAATGTAGAAATTCACATAAGCAAATTCTGCCTAAACTCAGCTGGTACATCAGTTATTAGTTTTACACAGCAGAGATTGAATTAAAATCTCACACATTCTATTCATGTGACTGTACAGAAAACCCTCCTATGGCTCAGAATCGATAAATGTTTCATATTTTACAATGTGGTTTAATGAGTGTTAGGGTGAGGTACAGCTGTAACTCATTATGAGGTAAACAGCTGTGTTGACACCACAGATAAACTCAGTGAATTACTTCCACCATATTTACAGCTGCATCAGAACACAGGGCTGTAGCAACACAACACCTCTTATAAAACGCTTTATGCATGTTGATTTCTGTCTGTGTTTAGGTGGAAGTGGAAGAGGCAGTGTCTCGCGCGACCCAGCGCTCTAAAATCGTCCTGATCTCAGTGCTGATAGCTGGTTTAATCCTGGCTGCTTTGTTAATTGCTGGTTATCTTCTAAAAAGTCATAAGGAACAATCCAAAGGGCTACGACTGGTGAGTGTAAAATATTGTCCCTGCACAGCAGGAATTGGCTTCATTCCTCTGTGATGTTTGAATATTTATAACGTGTTTTTAAAATATTTAAACCCTTTATATATTAGTTTTGCATTTAAAGGTGCACTATGCAGGATTTTCCAAATATAATAAACTATGGATTCCCCTCAATTATTACGTGCAATTCTCTAGAAATGTGTGGTGCGTTTGTATAGCTTCCCTATAAAGCTCAACTAATATATGGTGCAATTAAGTTCAATGTCATGCAATGTACAAGTCTCACCAATTAATTATGCATAACTATTGATTTTTTTGCACCAAGGCTGAGGAGTCTTACCAAGTGGATCAAGAGAACCAGGGCAACACACTACTATCTGTAGCCCCCCTTCCCAAACAGGAGCCGTTGGAAAAGCCAATCATCAACGGAGAATTCCAGGAGTCTCCACCCACCAATGGAAATTCTGCCACACAGATGGCACAGGTGGCCGACACTCCAATGTAAGGGGCGGAGCTTTGTCAACCCGGTGACCAATGAGGAGAGAAAAGGCATCAATGGATATCATACATAACAAACCCAGATATTTCAGGCATATCTGAGATTATGATGAAAGAGATGAACGTGAACATTTTGCAAACTATGCTGAGAGATAAAATAAAGACGATAACAGTGATTTTATGGGTAATGTGAGAAGATAGCTGGTTATGAGAGTTGGCTGTGTGAACGAGGCAAAGAGGCAAAGACAAGAATCAGCCCTGAATCAGCTTATAATGTTACATAAATGCTGATCTTGCAAATTCGTGGCTGAGCTAGAAACTGCACTCACAAACACCTCAGATATTTACATATTCATAGATGTTTTGACAAAGCTCTTCCATGCAAAAACAAAGAGTGTGTCGGTTTAGGTAATTAGAAAATGGAAAAGGAGTCAAACTAATATGTTTACACAAGCCAGAATCATAAGCAAGCATTTTCAGCCTGGAGAAGCTTTTTCAGCCAACAGGAAACATTCTCAGAATGTTGGATAACATTCTCAAAAAGTTCTCTCAATGTTACAAAAAATGTTCTTACAGTAACATTAATATAATGCTTTGTAACATTATATATCACTTATATAAAAACAGTTTTAAAAACGTTATAGAATAATGTTTCAGTAACGTTCTTGAAATGTTTAAAAAATGCAAATAATGTTCAAATAAATACAACCTCAAATAATGTTCTTATAACAAAGCAATAACGTAAACACAACACCTGAAAACTGGATGCTTTAAATGTTCCTGACGTTTTTGTTACGAACGCTTATGGAAGCTAAAACCGTAACTGGGCTACTGCTAGATGTATTTCAGATTATAACCAAGAAAAACTGTAACATTTTAAACACAAGATCCTTTAGCAGGTCCTTCAGAACAGAAATATGATTATCCACATTCAGCAACTCATTAAATGAAGATATGTTTAGCTTTCAGCACACCAGACGTTTCTGTGACATTAATAATATCTTTCTCATTGGCTTGTGTTAGCATTTTTCCTAGATTCATTTCAGTATTGCTCAGGATCATTTATTGACTTTTTTTATACACTTATGCTGTTACCCACAGAAACTTCAGTTTTATTCGTATGTGTGTTCACTAGGGTCCAAACCACCATTAGCTGAGCTGCAGAAACTGGGTGAAGAAAAAAAAGCTTCTTTCTGATCCATTTACTTAAACACAAGCACAACCGAAACGCCCGAGATGGACATCACTGAGAAAATGTGCAAAACCCCTCCTTAAATCTGTGCCACAATTACACTGACAAGCTTAATTCAAATAGCTGATAAAACAAAAAGGACTTTTGTACAATCTCATAAAACAATTTATATTCATTGTTCTTGTAACTGCCTATATTTTTATACGAAGTATATTTTGTTTTATACCTTTTGTGTTCAGTGTGAAATCTACACAATTAAATCTACACATTTAGTTACTCTTTGGGAAAAATGAAGGACTGTAGTTTTGTGTGAGAGTGTGGTTACACCATTTTGTTTGTTATGTTGTTTGGTTTTGTTTTATGTACTATGGATTGAGCAAATTTCTAAACAGCTATAGAATAAAACAATTTCCATCAATTACATGTTGTATTGAATAGTGATCAGTAAAATATCAATGTTGTTTTACCTCAAAAAGTCTTTTCATTATATAATGTTAATGCGATTCTGACTTTTTCAGTCGCCCACACATTTTAACTTTAAGATCAACTTAAATTCAAGAGGTTTTCACTGAAAATCTGTGCAGGAGAAGTTAACATATACCTACTGCATATCTAATTCTCATCATCACAAAAACATAATTATGTAGTGAGAAATAAAAATGCTTAAGAATGTGAGAATGTGTCACTTGGAGAAAAGGGCAATCGCTTCATTTTGAAGACAGCTTGTGCTTTTTTTTAAAAAAAAAAACGTGTGATTTAGGATCAATGCATAATTTATTGCTTCTTTCTGAATGGCTGTGTAAGTAAAAAGGTAAATGAACTCAGATTAGTTCACAGAAAACAGTAAAGTCTCCTGGGCCACATCAAATGTGCTGCATGTATTGTGAGGAAAGTCACTGGAGCATAAGTGTGAGATGAACTGACCTGTTCAACCCTCTGTGGAGCCCCTTAGACTAACATTCTGTACTATAGTACTGTATATATTATACGGTCTACCCTAACCACCAGACCAATACAACAAGAGCAGAAAAAGGCCAGTGTTGCCATGGTTTCAGAAGAGAAAGGGAGAGGGAGGAGGGGTTAAATGAAGGAGGAGCCAAGATTTCCATCCAACTATAAAACAGCCATTGACAGAAATCGTTCAAATTCAATTAATTCCTCCACTGAAAACCAGCCCAAATAGCAACAGCTAGAATATGTTTTTTAACTAAGTGAACATATTTACAAAAGGATATTTATTTCCAGTTGCTAAACCAAATGAAGACTAAATAAATAGTCAGTCTACTAATGGAAACATGTACAGCTATTTAGCTATGTGCTTCTATTTATAGTCTATTGATGCAGTGTAATGATATTTCCATGCTGTGTTTAACAGATACTTAAACCGACAAGTAGCGTAAATACCGCAGAGCTAAATAAAGACATTCAGCAATAGCTAGCTGTGTGCTTTAGATGCTAGGTGTTAGAGATCAGATAACACAGACGCCCGGCGACAGCAGCTGTACATCAGAACCGCTCACAACAGACATGACCACAGGGCTTCTGTTCCTACATACAACAAACTAAACTGAGCCGGCCTTGCGTTTCCTAAACAAACGTGAGAAGTTTCACACCACTGTGTTATTCACTTTTGGTCATTTAAACTAGTTTAGCGATAAGCGTCACCCACAGAAGAAGAAACATTTGGAATATGAGTTTCTGAAAGACAAACCAGAAATTGTGTGAATGGAAATTAGACTCTCAACATGCATACAGGGGAGAATTTGCAGTATATATCACTGCAATGGAAAGACAGGGAATGATACTTAATTAGCCAAATATTTAGCTTGTTCTTTCAGGGCGAAAATAAGATGAACAGACGCTTTTCCTTCTGTAACCTGAAGCTGTGAAACAGATAACAGAGCGATGGCCCAATGTCTTCAGTACAAGAAAAACACAAGCAATCTCTCCATAGGATGATAAACAGACTGACAGCTATGTAATCCCCACAGAATTAATATGAAGGCTGTGTTCACTCAAAACTCTTGCCCTCCCCTAATGCTGCTTTTTACGAGAAACACATGCACACTTTACAGTGTACTGACAGACGCTTTCCCACGACATATGCACACTACTGTACAGTATACTGTAAATCATCATGTCTCTGTTTTTCTGCCAGCTTTGACTACACTGTAGAAAACAACTCGGGTTCAACACTAACATAGCAGGACAATGTTCTCTGTGTTCAATTTAAATGTGTGTCCATTTATGTTAGGAAATGAAATGTGAAATCTACAAGCTATAAGATTGCTCAGCTTCTGAGCTATAAGTATTTGGGTAAACAGTGCCCCCTAGTGGACATACAGAGGTGTTGCTTGTGAAGTATAATAAGGCCTCGTGGCATTCAGGGATAAATCGCAGGAAGTGCGACATATACTAAAGTTTACGTTGCTGGAGATATAATATGAATTATGTATAATGTATAATTATGTATAAGACCTTGACAAAGAAACGTAAATGCGCTATACATCCAGCAGCCCTGATTATACATGAATGCACATATATACAGATGCATAGAAAAATACATATATATACACGTTATATATATATATATATATATAATATACACGTATATACAGATGCACATATATACAGATGCATAGAAAATACATATATATACACGTTATATATATATATATATATAT
>JBAJNP010004717.1:0-32184 GCA_036877545.1 Yasuhikotakia modesta | reverse complement strand
CATAGATAACACAGTGTGCATGAATTGATTTACAGTCATTTTGGTTCTGGTTCATTTATTACTTTATCCTGTGATCCATCATTAGCAAAAGTGATTTGTTTTAATGTGACCCATTTTAGCTAAACCACTTAACATAGCTGCATGCCTTCTACTAAGTATTTGCATATTTGTGCAATGGTTTAATTTTTTGTGTTACTTTTAATTACCGTTTTAATTATTTTCTTAACTGTGACTCAGGTGAGATTCTGTGAATGGCAAACCATGCATTTTGTAAGAGGCCTAGATTTAAAAACTCAAGATTTGAAAACTAATATTTGCTGTGGTCCAGTCATTTAAAATAAACTATCATAAATGTAAAAAAAAAGATTAAATACTATTTAAATTTTAAAAGGACAAACAGGGTGAGTAGTGCAGGAGTTCAGGTATGTAAGGAAAAAAATACTCCAAAAATATGTTCCCCTGGAATCAATCAGTGTGTTTTTCTCTTACAAAATTGAAATATGCTACTTTTGTTATATATTTAACATCCCGTTTTAATTCATCTGTCTGACTGACTGAGATGTGGAATGCATGGAAAGCTGTGAGGAATTTGACTTACTGCATGTCACTTGGAGGGACTGTGAGCGCGTTCCCTGATCCTGGATCAGCGGTTATGTCAGACAGCAAAGGCTGTATCTTTAACCGTGTGTGTTTGGGTTCAGGTCGCTCAGCCAGGGCAGTGCCAATGCGGCCGTGTTGGATGTGACCCAGACCGGCGGACACAAAAAGCGTGTCAGACGGAGTTCCTTCCTCAATGCCAAGAAGCTGTATGAGGACGCGCAGATGGCACGCAAGGTCAAACAATACCTGTCCAACCTCACCCTGGAAACCAACGAGGAGAGCCTGCAGACGCTCTCCATGCAGTGCGAGCCCTCAATCAACACATGTGAGTGAGCACACATACATACACACACACACACACACATACACACTCACAAACACACTCACATATACATGTATACACACACACACTGTTTCTCTCACCATTTCAGTTTCTGATTTTCACTTTAGTAGTTAGAGTAACTGCACAATATATACTTCAAGTTTCAGCAGAAAATAGCAATCCGACAAGGCATCAAATGAATAGTATTTTTTGCATCATTTTAACAGATGGGTAAATGAATGCATGGAATGCATTTTAAAACTACATATTAATATAATTTAATATGCAAAAGATCTACAAAACAAAGCTTTAATGGAATCTGCACATACAGTTACTTGCGTAAGAAAAAGAAAACAATTCAGATATAGAAATACCACCACAATCCTGCCTTGTGTCTGTTCTTATTTAAATATAGTTTTGATTCTGATAAAACCTTTTTTGTCATTTGTTAGCATTGCCCAAAGGTTCTGGAGACAGAAAGAGACCGGACACATCTCCAGTAGTCGCCCGGGCAGCCCTCCACCAGCGCCAGCAGCTTCAGAAAGCCAACCAGGCGCTTCAAGTGCCTGCCGTTGCCCTTTACCCCTCCCGCAAGAAAGTGCCGGTCAAAGATTTGCCGCCATTTGGTGAGACCACTATCAGCGTAACTGGAACGTGATTGGTTAATTCACTTTCAGTCAGTGACGCTCACAATGGTGGTTTGTGTCTGCGCAGGTACGAGCTCACCACAGTCTCTGAAGAAGATTCTGTCCCTTTCGGAGGAGGCAGGAGAGAGACACAGGAAACAGGCCGAGGACAGCGTGTCCAACAGCTCCTCACAGCTGTCTTCTCCTCCCACGTCTCCTCACAGCTCGCCCAGGAAAGGTAAAGAACACAGACATATATAAACAGTGCACAGCAACCCTGTGGCAGGATCAGTATGTTCTTACTGTAACTGTGTTCCACTCAACTCTGGTCTTTGCAGACCTTGTGTAACTCTTCTGTCAGTCACATATCAGCATTCGTGGCATCACTGCCTAACTGTGTTAGGATGGGTGTAAAATATCTGTATTTTCAGTTTGTGCCTCTGTACGTGTTGATACTGCCATCTAGTGGTAAACCTGTAGCATCACTGCTGCAAAATGTCTGTTTATTCATTGTGATGTCTGTAATCACACACTCTTATTTTGTTGCTGTAACAGATTTTGTTCCTTATTTATTTATTCACATAATCTTTTGTAATCTTTTAATTACGGACTCATTTCACCCTGCGTTCAGTCATGGCATCTATAAGGAGTCACAGTATAAGGAGTTTCTCCTCTTACTGTAGAAAAGCAACAGCAGGTAAAAGGGTCCACTGCAGGTTTAACTGGAGAGAGTTCACCCAACATTATAATGGTTTTAATAATGGATTGTTGAGGGTTTCAAACAAACCAAAAGATGTTATGACTCATCCTGCACTGCACAGGTGCTTGACCAATCAGATGTTTTCTAGAGTGAAAAAGTCCCTCCCCCAATACCATTGCCACTGACTAGGAAGTAGTAAATATTATTAATGTGTGTGATCGTGTAACTAAAGACTTTATACACATTTGGAAGTATCAGAAATGCTGAATCTCACATTATGTGTTTTCTAATATTTGAGTGAGCTCTCTCATCAGGTGTAGATGGTATATTTCCTTCTGTTGTAGATAAAAGAAACAAAATCTTGTGCTGTGAAAATAACCATTAGAATACAAGATAAGATTAGTTGTAACTGGCAGTAGCAATAGTTTTGCCCATTTTGTATTATACAAAGGAATTATTATAGTACATTATAATAAACTTTTTTCTGTTTAATATTTAAAGTATTACTACAGTTCTAACTGATAGAAATGACCCAGTATTTACGTGTTTTGCGTTTGCTAATTAGAGCATTATAATATTAGCTTTGCAACAATCTATTAGAATCAGGTCCAAACGTTGTCTTGCTATTGTGCAATGTGCTATTTGGGTGGGACAAGGAGTTGCAGCCTATGTAGATAAACACTTGCAAATCAGACACTTCCAAGATTCTGTCTTAGTTAGATGCTTTCTTGAAAGGATGTTCACACGATTTCTCAGGATTCTGCATTAAGGAAAGATTTTACTGATTTATTATGTTCTGATGTATCAGGGTACGGACGAGCGGGCGACTATCTGTCAGACTCGGGTCACAGTGAGATCTCCTCACGCTCCAGTCTGGTCAGCACCTCCTCTCTGGACATGGGGCAGGAGGAGCGCAGGCAGCGGTATGGAGGATTGGCTGGGGAGGTCCACGGCAGCGGCCACCGCCTGGAGCGCAGGGCGACTGCCGACCCCGACCAGTACAGCTTGGGGTAACTACCACTCACAAACTTCATTGTGTCTTTCCACTGGACAGCTTAATTTTCATACTTCAGCATTAGACAATCATGAGAAACAGAGTTAAGAATGGCTGTTAATTTTTCCTTTAATTTCAGTCATTTTTAAATTTTAGGTAGCAAGCAAAACATAGATTTGCAATTTAAATTTTAATTATTTAAAATATTATAATTATAATACAAATGTTATAATTATAATACAAAATAATGTCATAATTATTCCAATATCTCCTCCGTTCTTTCTCCACATCTTTCAGGTCCTACTCATCCATGCAGGACTGCCGGGGTCTGTATACTGGTGCCACAGTTCTGTCTTCCCCCAGTTCTGAGGAACTCACCCAGGACCAGGGCGACCGGGTTTCACTCGATGCTGCCGATTCTGGGCGTGGCAGCTGGACTTCCTGTTCCAGTGGTTCCCATGACAACATTCAGAACATGCAGCAGGGGCGCAGTTGGGAGGCACTAGCAGAGGGGGCAGGGCTCTGGGGAAGTAGAGGCAGCTGGGCGTCGGCCTGTTCCTCTTCGTCCTCTGTGGCATGTTGGGGCGAGGAATCCGAGGGTGACACGGGCACCATCAAGAGACGGGGAGGGAGAGATGTGACCACAGACCCAGAGACCAGCAGCATCACCTCCACTGGTTCTGAAGAGTCCAGACAGCACAGCCGCCGGCCCTCACCCATCACCGCCGGCAACACCAAAACTGTGATCAGTAAGTCGCCGTACAAATTAGCGCATACAGGCTAGTTTAAAGTATTCCTACCCTGTTGATATACTGTACTGAAAGCTGCAATCATTATTCTTGATTTTATTAAAAAAGATTATATGTAATGTTAATGTTTAGCATTTAGGAGCTTCCAAATTTATATTTTCAAACATAAGATTACAGCTGATCAATTACAAGGTGTAAAAAAATTATACTGTTTATAAATATTATGACGTTTACAGTCTGTTTATTAGAATGACAGTGTTTGACTGATAGTTACGATTATAATGCTGCTGTTATAATGGGAGTTTTCTAATATGTCACACGACTCACTTTCTGTGTAACAACCGCATGTGTAGTGTGCATGAACTAGTGCATGTCTGCATGTTGTGTGAGAAGCATCAATGGTAGCATTGGTGTCTGTCTCCTCCCCCTCCCAGCACGGAAGGACGGTCGTTACCGGGACCCCCCGCCCACACCACCCGGCTACACTGCACTGACCATCTCAGACATCACGGATGGTTCCGGTCACACCGGCAGGAAACCCCCAGACTACACGACTGCACTGCAGCGCTCCCGTCTGGTCACACAGTCCCCCGACTCCCAGCAGCCCCCTGCTGCGGGAAAGCCCACCTCACTGGATCCCCGGGGCCGAGAGGAGGAACCAGAGGAGATGGAAGAGGAGGGTGAGTGCATGTCTCCCAAACTCAGATCTCAGAGGAGGAGAGGTCCACACACAGCAGTTCCCCCCAGGCCATGAGTTACACACACCATCCCAACAGGAAGGTAAACGATCCCAAACTCCAGTTACTCACACATACACACTCACACCCAGTCAAGCACTCAACACACTCACACGAGCACAAGTGCTGCATGCAGGAGGTCAGCTCCTTCACCTGCCCACCATCACCAACCCACCAACGCATCTCACACAGTGCATGCATCGCCACGGAGACAGCTGTGCCTCATCGCCGTGGCAACATCCCAGTCATTGCTCCCTATTCTGCTGTGTGTATTGACTCTCACCCATCAGTGCTCACAGGATCATCACTAGATTTGTCATCATAGATGCTTGAACTTCCTGAAATTTGAAGTGAAATAATTGTGTTGCTAAATAACAATGAATAGCAATAATGTTTGATATCTGCTGAATTTAGGTGCTGAAAGGTGATTTGCTAACTTTGAATGTTTTAACATGAGTTAATACAATAAAGTATGTTTTAATTGGTACTTCCTGTTGTGTGACGTTTGTCTTTGGTACGGTAAGGCCAGAGTGTGTTTTGTGTTTTACTTTTTGTCTCTGGCTCTGTTCAAAACCCTAGCTGGATACCTACATAGGCAATATTTCATTTATAGGTACACTTCCAATGCATACTAGTTAAGCAAAATAAAGGCTTTCTTTTAAACCCAGAATGCCTTGCAACAAGCTTAATATGTTTTAATATATAATTTTTTTTTTTTGTAAAGTATGAATTACAAAAATCTTAGTTGTCTCATCACCTGCTTTTTTTAAAGCATTTGAGATAGGAGACATTTGTTTGCTTTTTTGTTTAAATTACAACATTTATATGTTACATGATCTAGAATCTATTAAGATTAAGATTAATCTAAGATTAATTGAACATGAAAAGTAGGTAGTTGTGAACACAAAAAAATGAGTCTTTAGCAACATGGTTTAGAACAGAGCCAGTGCGTTAAAACCCTCATGTAGATATTACTGACAGAAACCTTCTTGTTCTTCTCCAGAGGATGAACAGGTGTCTGCCGTTTGAAAGAGGACCACACTGGCTCTTATAAGCTTTGCTGCAGAGACTGATGGACCCTTTAGGGCCTCTACCGGTGGAGACGGACAGACAGACCATCCAGTCTGCATCTTACTGGCACTTCCTTCTCCCTCCTCAATGATGGATTCATCTCCCTGCCCTGCCTTAAAGCATCATGGGGGATTTGTTGCCCCGCATGCTAAAAATACTGTGAAGAAAGCAGGCAAGCAAAAATAAATTATTTGGCACTTTGGAGAACATAAAAATGAACTGAAACGAAACTGAGCAGCGCTTTGACATTCAGACACAAACTACTGTTAATGGTGATCAACAGACACTAAACCCGCCTTCTGTTTAGAGGCGACAAACCCATTTAGAAATTACCTGAGGCACTTGTTTTAAGGTGTAAACTTGAACCCACAGTCAGAATTTCTGTTGCTCCCCTACAGGGTCTCTGTAGCCTAAAAGGCAAAGAAGGTTTAAACGTTTTCAGACTGCAACTTATCAAAGTTTCCCTGCACCATTGCTGACAACAACACTCATCTTGTGGTTTGGTGATACAGTATTATATCTGCGGTCAGGCTGAGGAACAGTTTTCAACTCTACTGATGAACTGGAAATCTACATTATCCCCACTGGAGTTCACACTGTGACCCCTGACACCTCAAAGGATCTGGTGTAAAGTTATAGGTGGGAAACTGGGTGATTAATGGGGTTACTGGCCTTGGTGTTTTTGAGCTTCACAAACAGTTATGAACAAAAGAGTCCTAGTACAAGCATTTACAAAAGGTTGAACAAATTTACTTGGTAGCAGCCAAAGGCCCATTAAAGAACATATTAAAATGATGTTCAGCTCCTGCAAGAGTTTAGTGAAGAAAGGGACTGTGTTGTCCAGGTACAATCTTCCCTTCAGCAGTGATTTTATTAGTGATTTATTAGTGAGTTTGTTTATTAAACACCTCTACAGTTTAAAAGCTAACAAAGTGCTTTTTGGCTGCGGCACAACGTCAAACGCCCCAGCTGGTCAAATTGAGAACCGAACGCTACTCAGGCAAAGGGGGCGTCATCTAATTTGGGTGCTAATTCCTACCTGTATAGATACCAATGGTGGGGTGTTTTGTGCCTGAAATACAGTGTTTTAGACCTGGTGGGCAGGGGCATGCAAACCAACATGAAGGCTGCCAGTCAGAACTTTTTCCTTTCAGTCACTGAGTTTAAGCTGATCACATTGATCAGTAGTTAGAAACACTAAACGAAAGAGAAAAAGACTTTGCAGTGTTTTTTTCCACTGTAACATCATCACTTCAGTCTTTCTTTCTCTCTTTTGCCTGTTTGTTTGTATTTTCTGTTTGGCTCCCACACATTTTTGTAACGTTGCAGATACAGATGTTAACACATTACAGTAAATATATCAACCATGCTTACACTTCTTGTTTTTAGTAAATATTCACATCTCGGCAAGCCAAGATGATTCGCTTGTTTGGCAAAATAAGTTGCACAAATTGTACAAGCATAAATACAACAAGATAAATAGTTGTAGGTAGCCGTTTTGCTACTATGGTCTATATGTGATGTCAAGTGAGAAATGTACATTTAGCTGGTGAATTTTCTCTTTCTGTTAGTCTGTTTTTTTTTTGTTTCTGAACTACTTACCTGTACGTCTTTTACAAAGACAATTGGTGGAGTATGTATTTGTTCTTATTTTTGTCCATTTTTTGTTTTGTATTTTTAATACGATAATTGTAAATATTGGTTCTATTTTTGTTGAATTGTAGAAATGTATGATGTTTATGCCTCAACATCCAGCTTATATGAAGCTGGGAATCAATAAATTCGACAAAACGAATCAATGTTTAGTTTTTAAATGCACTTCAGTTTGTTCAACGTTGTTTTTTCAAACATTATTTTAAATGACCTCTGGCACCATCTAGTGTTTGCACAAGGAAGTAACTTGAAATGTGTATCTCGTACTTTTCTAACTGACAATGTATGTTGGAGTTAATAAAAAAGAAGCACAGATCTATTTGTTAATGTTGAACACTGTGTGCTGGTCCGCAAGTGATTCATTTACTTTTGACAGACCCAAAAGTCACATAAACAGTTATGATTACAAAATATCTGGCTAAAATAAACATCTTTTCCACAGTAAACATCAATACAAAAATGAATACTTAAATATATCAAAGTCTTTTGTTTATATTCCTAACATAAGCAAATATATAAACTGTTAAGTGATGGAAACATTGAGTGGAACAAATTCATTCAGGTTTTATAGAAGATACAGAAGTAGAAAGAATTCATTGAACATTCATTGAGAATTTATCAAGTTGCCCTTGCAAAAGTTTGCAATAATTGTTTTAAATAATTGAACTTTCCAATTGCAGCCCTTAACAAACATTACAAAATGAAAGTATAAGAACAGTAAATCATATATTTAGTTTAGTATTATGTTCTGAATGTAGTTCTATATTTAGTTTAGTCGTGTTTTCTGGAAGCCGCACAGAGGACAGAGGTTTTATCTGTTAAACACAGGCTGTCTGGTCTTATATCTCATGAATCCTGCTGTTAGTTGCTAAGGGGGCCGGCGGTCATTCATTGTTTTTAAGACTTACTTATATTATTTAAATGATGAACTGTAATTACTTGTATTCAGTATCATTATTATAGTCATTTATTTAGATGACAGTATAAGGCCCCATGTCTCACTTTCTGTTATCATATTTGCCCACATGGTGGCGCCTCTGTTTCATTGGCTGGAGATGTGGAGGAGTGTCGTGTAAGCCAATAAGAATCAGGGATGATCAATTGTTTCCAAATAAATGCAAGACCACAGAGAAAAGTGAAAGCAATGACTTCCTTCTCCTGATGACGTGTTTGTGTGTATAGTGTTTTTAAAGGCAATTTCAAAAGTCACTTGATTTACATACAGTAGCATGTTTAAGCACCAAACAGGGGTAACTATACATGTCATTTGTAAAACCTAACACTCATATTTCAGACACACGTTCGTTTTTTTTGCCTTTAGTATTTTAGTGACTAGCACCACCTGTCTAAGATGTCTCTGTATAGAGATCATTTTAATTAAACCAAAAATGAATAAAAAATGGTTGTTCACCTAAAACTGATTTAATGTTTTAATCAAAGAGGCGTGTGTTGACCAAACAAACCCAAAGATAAATTCTAACCCGTAACTTTGCTCTAAATTACTCTCATTAATCTGTGCCATGCATTTGGCATCTTTTCCAAAACCGATAAACTTTCTGTGTAAACGCACATGTTTGAAATGACCACTGACAGTCCTGCTGGGTTCTACTGATACACTGCAAGTCATATTTAAGATGATTATTTCTAGTCTGAACAAGGCCGAAGAACCAGTTAGAGAGAAAATAGTTTTGAACTCTTTCCAGGAGAGATTCCAGACATTTAAAATGAGGAAACATTTTCCATGCCTCAGTAAGTCACTTTCAGAGCAGTTCTCTCCTGACGTCACAAAATTAAACCTGCTTTTCATTTAGAGCTGCGCTGACAACGACACGATTCATCTTGTCAAGTGTTTAAAGATCACAGGAGAGCCGGAGAAAGACACATTAGTCAACCCTTCCTAAACTGCAGCACTCAGAGAATCTCTGGGCTTAACTACTGAAGATGTGGTGAATCCTTAATGTAACGTTTGTTACAGATACAAACAAAAGACTCAAGTGTTGATCTGTGAGGTCAGCAAACACTGACAGCCCTCAAACTGGTGTGTGTATGAGATGAATGCCAGAAGTTTGAGATGTTCCACAGCAGACGTGTACAATCAATATCAGCCACTGTGGATACTGAGGTACGCCCGTGAATCTATTTAAAGCTGTGTGCTGTGTTTTATCTCATAGGAAAACAGCAGATATTGGACTTTCACATCCAAATGGCAAAAGCAGAGATGATGTTGTTATGCTCTTTGATAAAAATGAGGTTGTACAGAGGTCTTAGGTACTGGACCTAGCTAGCAAACCTGAGATGAACTTTTGATACTGTTTCTCATTCTTATTTAAGGTTTCACAGTGTGTGTGTGTGTGTGTGTGTGTGTGTGTGTGTTGTTACTTGTATTTCCTTTGTCAAGAATCTAAAAACTTCCTACAAAGTTAAATTATATATCCAGAATTCCATTTTAGGTCCCATGCTTGGCATCCGTAGCGATTTCCGTTACATTGTTATATTTTAACTTACAACACCCCATTTCTGGCTCCTCAAATCGAATCATTTCAAATCACAAGTGTCATGTTTTACAAGATTTCCTGTCAGTGTTGTTTGAGCTACAGACTCACTAAAGGAATTATACAAATCAGGTAATGACGCAAACATGCAGACGGAATTATTGCAGCAAAATGTTCCATCTTGTGGGATGTTTCTGAGTGCTGCTAATTGCAGACTAACACAATCTAGTGCACTTCACTGCATCCCTTCACCAGTGTGATTCAAGCACTTAAATCAACAGTACTATCACTGCACAAGCACTGACTGCTCATGGATATGTGCCCAGTTTTAAACTCTTCTTTATGATAATTGGTTGATAAATTACTGTGGTTGTTGTTGGAATCAAGCAGACATCTGTCTTAAATAAAACTCAGTTTACAATCTTCCGTCCACAACAGTAACAGCACAAACTTTAATTGTCTCTGGCAAATAGTGCCAGTTTTGAAGGCATAGCAAGTTAACAGGAAACATTCTGGTTGGCTAATGTTTTCAAAAGGTTGAAATGACGTAACGTAATAGTAAATAGTACTATATAAAAAACATTGAATTGAAGATAGTTAAAATGACAGTAAAAATAGATCTAAATTTGTCTTTAATTATTAAATAAAAACTAGATTCTGCAGCACAGATATAAATGTCATTGTTGCTCAAGATATTACTCACTATATGTGTACCGGGTTTCAGAGCAATTAAAGCTGTTTTTCTGAGCAGCCACGCTAATGGAGAAATAATTGTGAGTTTTGTGGTATTCCGATTTCATTTTGTACTCGCTTTTGTGAGCTCTGAGAACTGCTGAAGGTTTTTGGATGGTTATTTACCTTGACTAACGTTATTAGAATCAAATGTCCTTTAGAGAAATCAAAGCCGGAATTGTAGCACAATTATTCTCCAAAAAATGAAGCACTTTCAAATATTTTTTAAGTCTTATTATCTACAGCAGTTAACCATTTATAGTTAAAGATATATATATAACTATAGCAACATTTTATGCAATTTAGCAGAACATGCATCATGTTTTATTAGCTATAATGCATAATCTGAACATGAAATTACAGCTAAAACTGTGAGATCATTATAATTATGCTTCATTAGCATACATAGACAATAAACAACCAACTTGGTCATTAACAACTGTCACTCAAGATTTCTGTGATGGGCTTTGTAATTTGGTATCTAAATGCTCCATCTATCACACAAGTCAGATGTCTGCAGTCAGCTGTTAGTTGTGTGAGACAAACTCCCATTAGTTTCTCCCACCCTTTAGCGCTTTATATTAATAGCGACGGCTGTGTAACCATTAATGCATCACTTACTACATCTATGCTAATCAGAAGTCGTTCATTTCAGCTTCCATTACTTTGTTTATGCTTGTAGGTTTTCTGTATTGCTGCTTGATATCACTGCAGAAAACTGGAACCATCAGTGTGAATTTCTGCCTCATCTGAATGTGTTTGGGTAATCACATATGACATCACATTTCAGTGACCTATCACCCAAAGCAGGTGTTAACACCAGATGTGAACGGTACAAACTTTTACACAAACTAGTCCAGTATCACTTGAACACTGGACTAAACAGAGTCACTTTAAACACCTCATAAAATTTCAGTTCATGCATACACTGCCATTCATTCATGTGTATACACAGTTATTTTAGTATATTTATATTTTAACATATATGATATGATTATAAATTATATGATATAAAATAACTGTATATATATATATATATATAGTATCTTATGCTTTAAAATTGTATTTACTTCTATAACTTACACATTATCATTTTTATCTATCATTTTTTTATTTTATCTTTAATTGTTAAGTTTACATACATCAATTGTTTAATGGTGGACAGTTAAACTCTGCATTATGTATGTGACAAATAAAATCTGAGTTTCTCCTCAGATATGACGAGGAGCCGCACATCCAGTCGATGCTTCCTGCTATATTTTACACAAATTTTAAAACCCATGTTCTGTTCTCACCAGCTATTTTTTTAAATGAGAGACGAAGGTCAGATTTGGCCTCATTCATCTCCCTGACTGAAAGGAAAGGAGATTCTCACTGGATGGATGCTGTGGATTATAATGTAACACCTGATCTTGTGCCGTACGGTTGGAAACATGAAGGGTGAGAGGAAAAATCATCACCTTGAGGGATTGAGTCATAAACAACCAAATTAAATTACCGGACAAAGAGTCCATTGAAGAGTGTGCAAATCTGTGCAAAAAAAAGTGCAAATCTGGCTGTATTTACTTTCATGTTCCTGTGTAGCTCAACTCGTAGAGCATTACGTTAGCAGCGCAAAAGGTTGTGGGTTCGATCCCAGAGGACACAACTACTGATAAAATTGAATTCACTGTAAGTCGCTTTGGCTAAAAGCGAATGTTTTGCAGTATTAAATTATTAATTTTGACTGTTTCTAATGAACGGGTGGTGAGGTGCCGAGAAGAAAAGCTACATAAAATTGTTTTAGAAGCAGGACAGGAAAGTTACTTGGGGAAGACTTAATTAAATGATACTGACACTGTATAAGCGGCTTGTACTGTATTTACTGTACATACTGTAAATTGATTATATTGTAAATTGACTGATATTGTAAATATATATATATACACACACACACAATAAGAAGTAAATACAGTACATACTGTACAGTGAACAGTGAAACGATTTGAGTGACAGTTGTTGGCACATCGGCCTCTGTATGTTAATAATAAAGGTTTTCTCCATGGTAACTGCTATTACAAACACAATTACAAACAATTTTACAAGATGCCAAAATGCTAATGATGGATAACATGTAGCTTTGCAGGAGATCATTTGTATGGAGATTTTTTGGTTTTAGACTATTTCTTGCTGTGTATTTATGTAATTCTGCTTAAAAACGGTTTAATTATAAACCGTTTCTTTATAAGCCAAACAAAACGTTCTCAGATAAACAACACTGCTCCAATTCCTGTTTTAAAAAGTAATAATACCATTTGTTAACATCTCTTTCCATGGCTGTCATTAGCACTTGCACTTTCTACTTACAAGTATAAAAACAGTATAATTGGTATAATAAATACATGTGATTTATCAATATAAGAATACAGAAGAGTGAGGGGGATTGACCAAAATAACACTGTTTCTATTCACTACTACTATCTCTCCATTACATCATTTCCTGTGGGCGGGACTCCAGCTGACCACAGAGGGTTGGTATGCCACTGGCAACTTCAACTTAAGTACTAACAAAATACACACAAAATGTTTGACTTAAACTATCTAAAGTCTTCCACACCTCCCTGGCTGAATGTATGACTGCGTTTTAGTCACAAACTGAACAAGCTGTTTGTTGGGAGCGTATTTCACATCCAGCCCATAATCACAGCAAGTTCTTTACGATATGACCTTCACTAATGCATGACACAGTTTAGATTGAACTGTTGTGTTGTATTTAATGACTCATTTGTTTTCTCAACATGTTTACCCCAGTGACACCCTTTAATGCCACATGTAAAGAGATAAATGGATAAGGCCATTTCCTGCAGTGTGCTCCTCTATTCATCTTTAAAAGTTTTAGCTGGGCACTATAAACAGTCTTAATGGAGAACACACTACTGACAAACGCGAGCTGTAAATTAAGTCAATTGCCCTTTGTCTGTGACAGAAAGAACTGTGAGGAAGACAGAAGGACTAAAAGTCTCTGGACTGACTGTCTGGCCTAATTTAACAGCACTAAACACATTAAACCAAAGGTCAAATACCTCATATTTAGTTTTTGTTATAGAGCTGCATATTCTGTCACTAATATTTTTGGCCTAAGCGGCTCGTGAGGCGTTCAGGACTTCATTAGTGCAATTCAAGCCCCTATTTGTTTGTTATAAACAGATGCCGCTCTTCCCCTAATAACAATGTCTCCGGTCAATATCATGAGCTATTAAACAAGCCATCTTTTTATTATATCCCATAATCCTCTCTGCTCTCCAAATTCCTGACCTGCATCATTGTTTCTTTAAAACAGCTAATTATTTTGACTGAATCTTCATGGTCATTAGCATGGAGAAGAAAAACAGAACATAAGAAATGGCTTTTACAGCTTCGACAGGAACGTACGGTACAAAAACTAGTTTTCCCAGCCAGAAGAAGCAGATTTTGTATGAAGGAAATCTGGAATAAGTGTGCAAACTCTGTACCACACGTCATCTCAAAAGATGTAACACTGTCTCTGTCTAGCTCATCCCACCCACACGCTGCATAGGGGAAATTTTGTAGTTTGATATTTTGTGTCTAAAAGTTACAATAAGTAACTTTTAAAGTAACAATCTTCTGGTTGAACACACTTATAATTTGCTTTGTCACTATGTTGTACAGGTGAAGTCAAGCAGAAACAAAGCAACAGACAGACGTTATAATCTGAACTGCTGTTGATGCAGATGGGTTGTTTATTGCATATTGTTTTCTTAACACAAGATACTGTATATGGTGGGTGCTAACCTTTAAAATGTATATTTTATTTAGTGTATATAGTATATAAAGACAAATCAATAGGGACTTAAAATGGATAAAAAAGAGCTTTAAAGACAATAGACTTGGTACCAAAATTGGTAAAAGCACGCACACACATACAAGGTTTTGGAGGCGTATACTGTACGTGTTGCCAGTCATGATAAACGTCCAAGTTTCTAAATATCAATTTCTGTTGATTAAAGTGAACATGATTTCAACAATTTTCAATCGTACTTTTCCTTTAGTATATTTTTGTAACAGATGAAGCTAAATTAAACACACACACAAATAAAATGTATAGGAAATACGAAATAATACAATTATTTTAGGGTATCAAGCATTTATGGCACACAACTAGCACAACACTAACCTCAGACTGGTGCTGAGGAAACTTTTCCCACCGTTTGCATAAACATCAGTTCTTTTAAGAAGAACATTGTTTGAGGAGTTAACATTTCAGCCCACCGCAGAGCGACTGCTGCGTTTCCCTGTTCGGCTGCAAACAAGATTCAAACCCGGCAGCGGCTGAAGACAGGCTAGCCTCTGGCTAAGCCCACGTCTCCACACAGACTGCTGTGGGAGAGTCGGATGGATTTGGGAGGCAATTACGGATGACATTCCGAGAAGACGCTTGCTTGACATCAAAGTCTAAATCCCAGGAGGCGTCTGTTACTTAGAGAAAGGTTAAGCAGCGGCTCGATCTTGCTCCTACCTTCTCAACCGCTTCCTCCTGTTGCTGATGAAAACTAATCCAGACTAAGAAAAGACCACCACTTGCTCTCTCTGTATCTGTGACTGAATGTATCTGTGATTATATATATATATACTGTATATAAACACATCCATTTGTAGTTCAGACTATATATGCATACATTTGACTAATCATCTAATCATATCAATCACAGATCATCAAGTCACAATTTTTGGTTTTCATTAGTTAATTATTTATTGAACATTGCTTTTACTGTTGTTTTATAAAACAAATCTATCTAATATATAAATACATAATTCTATATAAACTATATAGAAACATATACTTAACAAATTACGGCACCACTGCACATTATCTAAACTCACTGGTAATGTACAATGATTTATGTTTTCTATACCAAATAAATGTTTTGGACCACTAAAGTATTATGTGCACTTATTTCAGTTCTAATTGAAATGCACATCAGTTGCACCCAATAACATCTCACACCACACTGAGGGAATTTAATAAGGGTTCAGATTAGAAGGTTCCTCTGAGGGTTCCTGTGATGTGAAAACTGAGGAACCTCATATGATGCCTCAAAGATCTTTTAATGTTTACAGTGAAGGTACCTGCAGGAGGTATAATTAGACTCCTCACTTGCTTTCATCACGTATCTAAATGTCTCCTGTAATTAACTCTGATCCCTCACCGGTGATCTTATTGGACAGGACATAATGTGACCAGATGAAGGGCTTTTGGCTCCAGCCATATCAGTTCTTTCATCTTGAGAACATTTCACTCCTTTAGTTGGAATTGAACTGAGTATTGGGCTCATAGCTTTGAGTGGCATGTGATGGACAGATGAAGGAACATCCATACATCTCCTCAAAAAGACACATTTGCTCCTGTTATGTCCACAAATGAAAGCAATGGCTTTAATATCCTGTTACAGCTAAAATGCAGTCGTGTCATCTGCATGAACTCTTTAAATACTGATACAAAACTATATCATATCTGCTACATAGAAATTCATTACAATTCAGTCTTAGTATTCCTACCATTATGTTCAAGTAAACATTTAACATACCCAAGGTCAGTTTATTAAAAAAATTAATAAGCAGAATTCAAACACCTGAAATCTTGGTCAAACGGTTAATGGTGTGACCCTGAGGTAATCTTTAATGAACATCCTGGGAAAGTCTCTCAGTTTGTGAGTAGCCCTCAAGTCAAACAGTCATTTTTAAAATACAGGAATTAGGTTTATATTTGAACAAATTTGCATAAAATAAATTGATAAATTCAAATGGATCTTGTTTGTTTTGGCTTAAACTCAGCAATTTCTGATTCACCACAATTTCAATTAAGAAATTGAAATCATAATTTCATAATCATTACAGAAACAATTAGATAAATAAGAGGTTTTCATATAAATATATCTTATCTGTTATGAATTCCCACAATGCTATGTAATAGTGTGTCATTTATTTCACATCTAGTAATAATAATTACTGTCAATAAATGTCAAAACATAAGCAAATTAGTAATATAAGCATTGTGTTTATTTGCATAAATTAGCTACAAAAGATTCTAAGACTACTTTAGACTTGATAAAGCATCTCCCATATCTTATATGTCTTGTGTGGTATATCTTCTGCACTAATTCTGAACCTTAAATTAGAAACTGAAAATATGAAGTAAATATGATGATGACTTTATAAGCTGAAGATGTGCTTGTCTGTGTATCTGCTCTAAGGGGCGATTTGTCATCGTTATGGTGACGCAGACCCCTAACATTGCCAAAGTGCTAATGATAATTGCCAGAAAAATTATCCTCAGAAAACCAAAGGCACACTGGGGCTCACCTGAAAATAATGTTGTCATTTACTCACCCAGTTACAGCACTGCATGTTTCATGTATGTCATCTTGATGACATCAGAATACATGCAACAGAATGACATCAGAGTGAGTAACATGACAGTATTGCTGTATTTGGGCTGACTCCTAACTCCTTAAACTTTACCCTTGGGTGATGCACAGATAATAAGCACTGGATTGATGGCTTCTTCTAAGACTACGTGGATTTGTGGCTATTTTAAGACACTGAAACTAGAATGCGTCCTACCAATGAGACGAGTTCACCAAATGCACTACATGAAAGAAGCGAGTGTGTTTGTGAAGTTCCTCCAGAGACACTTTTTGTGTAGTTTAGAACCAATTTTTTTGGTTCTGTTGAATGTTTGATGAAACTTCAAGAACATTATCATGTTTCTTCAAGCTAGTCAAAACGGCCCCACGGGTCCACAGTGTCATATGCTAATGATGTCCTGAAATCAACAAAGCAGCTAAAAACTCATTGACATGATGATATAAATCAAATCAATAATGCTGGCAGATTCAAAAGGCTTTGAATTGAAAGGAAACTATGACATTTCCCAAGAGGTTAGGGCATTGGTAGAACACATTTGTTTGACTGAAGTGCATGCTGGGTAATACAATTGAATCACAGAACTGCTATCTCACTTGCTTTAAACATTTTGGGCTGTTTATTGACTTGTCTGCTGTGTTCTTCTTTTTGTTTATGTTGGTTATTTCTCATCAGAAGCCCACGAGAGTCTAACACATCTTGGCTCATTTTTAATGCATATATGCAGGAAAGATCTCAAAAGAGACGCTAAATTTCTTTTCTTATGCAATATATGTCATTACACTCTGACACAAGATGCTTGTTATTCCAAAACAAAATATTCTACAGCATATGTTAAATATTCAACGTTGTGAAGGGAATGAAATACATTCTATTTACTTCAGGGGCACAATGTTGTTAAAGACCCATCACCCTTTTCAAGCCATTGAGTTAATAAGTGGTGGCATTACATCATTTTTCTGCAGCTTCAGAGTGATGTCATTGATGATGACATTAATGGCCAGTGAATGTCTTCTGTGAGTCCCTGAGCAAGAAACTGCCTTTAAAATGAAAAGGACTGCTACGTAACAGACCAATGTTTTTGGAAGCTGGAAAAAATGCATTGTAATAAAATTAAAAAAAAGTGAAGTGAAGTGAAAGTGACGTGTTTGTCAGTTACGGTTGCCCATAACCGAAACTGAATAAAATTGTAATAAAATTATATAGTGCAAATACTGAAGTGGCATTTTTTGTGCCAAAAATCTACCTCAAACTGCTCCACAGGTAAGTTGCTTTAAAAGCAAAACACAGTAAATTGTAGTTAGACAAACAGCATAAATACTTGTGATGTAGCTGCTGTGTATTTTCCTTTATAATCTGATTTGAAGTTTAGTTACTCAAGTTTTGATGTTTTATTTGGGACACATTCAGTGTGATGTTAACAATGGGGACATAAATGATGGATCCGTTTAACTTAAAGGGGTCTTAACCACATAAACATGACAGCCAACATATTGTCACTGGTTTAAATCTAAAGATGAATGCGTTTTACCAGAAGATGTGCTTTCAACACAGCACAGTAAATGACAGATTAGATTTGCACATCACAATAAATCAATGCAGAGACTCAATGCGTCTGGCATAACAGGGGCACATGCTTGACAAATGAGATATAAAAACAATCACTTTTAAAAATGCCAGCCACCCCCACAAGACCTCAAGCAAGTATCATTTGAGAACCAGATCTAGCCAGTTTACACTGTTCTTTACATAATCATACATTTATGCATTTGACACGTTTATCCAAAGCAACTTTGGTGTCTTGAATATGACTTTAGAATAAGCATGTTTTTAGTTCTACGACAGTGTCTTCAATACATATGAAATGGCCAGCCGACAGCCTGTCATGTTTTGATGTTTAAGCGCACATGTTCCACTTTTCACAGTATTTTGTTGGCAGCCATTTCTAAAGCACATTGCTTTGCACACGCTAACTTTCTTTTAAAGTAGTTCTTTTTCCTGTTACACACCTCTTTGATGTTTTTATCCAACAAAGTACAATCCCACCAGACACTTTTCCCCTGACCGGCTGGAATTCTTCACGCAAGAAACACTTTGCGATTAGTTTAAAATCACGTCTCGCTTTCATTCAATCATTTTTCGCTCCATCATTTTTTGTGCTGCGATTTTCTTTCTCTGCAGGTTTAAAACGTCCTTTAAGAATTTTGTCACTGTTGTTTCACTGCCGTGTTGAACAGCGCGTCCGGACAAGACATGACGTTACGCCACAAGTGCGTTCACAGGATTGCTGTTATCTAGAGAGCGGACGGGGCTGAAACGATAGCGGGGTGAAAAAGGTCAGAAAGATGGATGAACAGACCTCTGCACTTTAACTCCTGCTGAGAGTGAGAAGCAGTTACAGGAATTGAAGTCCAGATCTTGTTTCTCAGAGTCTCTCTTTACTGCAGTGATAAATTGCAACACACACTGAGGCCGTACAGTTGGTCATAATTGAGAAACACTTCATTGTCTTTTTAATCTGTGGGATAGTGTGGCCCGCTGAGAGCTGATATCAACACACACCAGTGATGAGAATGCTGTGAAGGCGTTTGTTGGTTTACAGTGAGTAAATGAACTGGGCATGTGCAATGCTGCAGGTTTATAAAAACAAGAAGTTGGTGGGCTGCACAAATGCATGACAAAAACTGCTACACAAAAGCAGAACAGAATGAAAGGACATGCAGGAGGTCTTAAAAAAAATGACAGATTCAACATCTGTACAGTAGGCATGCGGGGTCTATACTAGTAAAACTATACTAGTAAAACTAGATTAATGAATGCTGAATTAACCAACAAGAGCCATAAAACCTTCTGTTACTACAAGACTAAGGGCTAAATCCAAGCTCAAACTTCAACCCAATAGGAAGTTTCACTTCATGAAGATCAATAGCACTAAACTATGAATGTTCTGTAGAAGAACAGAAGTATCAGAAGTTACTGTACCAAACAGTGTGACTTCATTGATTCCATTACTTTGTTTGCTGATAGAAGGAGCATCCGTTCATCTCCCGGTAGCTTGTGGCCATGGACCGCTAGCAGCTGCTGGGACGTGTTTTATTAAACTTTAGAGGTCTGACTCTTGAGGGAACAGTTGCTTTATGAGCAGGATCTGATGTTTTAGTGTCTGGCCTTGATTACAACCAAACAAAGTCTATCCTCATTTCACATCCAGAGATCTCAGTGGAGCAGCCATCACCATCCGCTGATGCAGACAAAGGACAGCAGGAGAAAGCAACATCTGACGTCTCTCTTCCTCCCAGTTCTTCTGCAGTGGCACATGCAGTTTGAGAGGAGAATTAGTCTGTCGATAAGGAGCCATTAAAGCTAATAATGCTAGATTGCACCTTGCGCTCAATTGTGTTGTTTGCCATTTATTTTAAGCCACATCTTTCTATGGCTTTTCCAAATTCAAGCGGTTGTCCTATCAAGACAGAAATATACTTTATACAGTGTGTGCATGTGTGTGTGTAAGAAGGGGGGAGAGAGAGAGAGAGAGAACGCTGCTTTATCTATGCGATAAAAGTGATTATCAGATCACTCCTTCGGGGTATTTTAAACAATTAAACAGATTTACCTCAGTAAACAACCATGCCAAGATTTCACCGTGTACTGTGTGTGTTCCTGTGTATCTATTTTCAAAGTGAATATCACACTAGTTTCCCAGAAAACAGGGACAGATTTGTGTCCGGCGGATACTCTTGAAGCATCTTGCTTTGTAGCAGAAAATGAGGTAATTATTTGACAAAGGCCAAACAATTAGACCAAATGCAGCAGCTCTCCAAACACAGACAGCCACAGTCATTCATCTCCTCAGTGCCTGCAGGTGAGCTCAAGGTCAGTGGAGCTTCAAAACGTCGTCAATGGGACGGGCCCTAAATTGGCCATTCTAAGCAACTCTGAGTGATGAACAGTGATTTGTTATTTTGACAAAAATATTCATTATCCCACTCACCCTTCCACAATTCTGACAGCACCATTTTTCATTGAGAACGTTGCTACTGAGAAAAAACAGACAAGGTGCAGAGCAAACTGAAACGTTTCCCCCGATATTGAAGAATGAGAAACTTTTAGCTGTAAGTGACACTAATCACTACTTATTTTCACAAGCGCACCTAATTCACTTTCACTTGATTCACACAAAATCGATGCACACAAAACAAATGGCGAAAAAGAACAGATTTGCAGAAAACACAGTAATTTCATCAAATTATATAATATACAGGTTCTGATACAATTGCGTTAAATATGTATTTAACTTTAAATGCGCTAAAAAAAATTTTATGGAGAAAGAAAGTCTCACTACAGCTTTGGATTGCACTCTTTCTGTAATCTGCATCAACCTAAAATATAACTTTCTGAAGCATTAAAATGATGCACTTACAGCAAACTATTGCAATATACAATTCTGTAATATTTTAATGTTTTATTTATGTTGTGCCACTCTAATTTTAAAGGTGAATAGATATGTATACACAAAAAAGTGTAAATGCATAAAATAACACTTCCAAAACACAAAGCTTATAAAAAACTTTACCAGCCCTTGCACACATTTTGCAAGTCTGTGCAGTGTTGACTATGTTGGCAGTTTGATGGATTTACAGACAGTAGCCTGTCCGCCCGCTGCTCAGACTTATATTAGCCTTCATACAAAATAAATCAGTAAACTTTCACAAGCCAAAACGGCAGCAATGAGTCTCTGTGATCCACTGCATGCCTCATTCACAGCAACACTTCATTTATTTAATTCAACTGCTCATTCATGTTATATTTCCATCCGGAAGCATCTATCAAAACATTGAGGTCATGAAGCTGATGTCCGTGGGTCCCAGGAAAACATCTCACAGGTTAATTAATGATTCACGTCCAAACCACCAGGAAACCATCAGAGGATCTGAAGCCAGATGAAGTGAAGATAAGTCGAGATAAAATACAGTCATGAAAGATTAAAGCATTTACAAGCAGGTTCAAAGACAGGTGCTGTGCTCTGCTGGCAGAGTTCAACTTGTGCTCAGGGGGAAAAAAACCGAGCACAGCCCAATACGAATATATGCTAACTCTGGCAGGTGAAAATAATGTTTTTCTTATCGTCTTATTTATTATTTTGTGCTACATTATAAATGTAGCAATACATTTACAGCAGTTTGGAAATACATAGATAGTTGAGGTGTATTATGGGCATCATTAAAACATCATGAATATCAAAAAATGTMTAAAAATATTTTTATAAGAAGGATTTTTGCATGCAATTAAAACTATTAATTTTTAAACAATTCAAATAGTAGAGATGTGAAAAAAAATCCTGTGTGTGTTTGTCATGCAACAACAAATGTCCTTTTGCTTTGACCTCTTGAGTTTCAAATACATTAATCAATTCTGTTTACTACATCACACAATTATTTCCAGCCTGGGACATGAATCGCTACATATAAACAAAGCAAACCTTTAATCTCTGCAGATACTTCTAAAGACTGTCACCAGATAAGTGATTCAAATCTGCACGGTTCCATTAACTGTGACACATTCAATGTCTGAAACAATTGAGTGAGTTCATTTACAAAGTCTAACAGTAGATCCATCTTGCTGCCGTGTCTTTAAAATAGGTCACACTTTGGACAATAGAATTACAAATTAAATCAGAGAAAACAGGCCAATGAACAGAGACCATACAGCCTGATATCTTAAGGGGTTCTGCAGAATAATAACAAGTAGTTGTATGAAAGCAGGTTCGACCATATGGTTAGGTTACTAACAGCATTAGCCTGTTATGTTGTGTCCTTGGAAAAACACTTGACTCCATTTGATCTTGAGGAGCTATTAAACAAAGGTTTATGGAATGCTAATTATCCACATAATTAAAATAAACACGCAAAGCGCTAGACCAAACAACACCGGCCACTCACACTTGTACATGGATCCTACACAAACATTTCTGTATTCAAAACCCTTAACATTCACAAATATTTGTCACTCTGTGTGCCTGTGTCACCTCGTCTCTGTTGTTAAGGCCACGTAGTTCTGGGGTAAAAAAGCTGAGAGTTGAATGCTTTGAAATGACTGGTATCAAAGGTAAACTGACTGAGGTCATTCATGCTCTAAATTGTACCTGTTGCTTGAATCCTATCAGCACCCGACTGACACATCTGAGCTGAACTCTCACCAGACACTCAATGACAACTGAATGTGAAGATGCAACATTAGCATGGTGCTAATATTATAACATTCTGGGTTTTTTTTATATGTTCTGGAACTTTTTCAGGTTTGCAGCATCAATTTTCAAAGCTAGCGTTAAAGTAAACTATGCAACTCTTCTTCATTTAAAGGTTATTTTATACATAAGCGTTCAGCATGGGAATATGGGATTTATGAACTCTTTGAGGTAAGATGCTTATAAAGTGGGCAGAGAAAATATTCAGTAAAGATGCCTGAGGCTCATCCTGATGAAATAAGACTAGTGATGGTTGTCACTTCAAACTCCAGTAAATATTTCTGTTTTTTACCTCACGTTGTCAGTTTTATGTATTTAAAGTCTCTGTATAAGCATATAGCTTGGCCTTATTCCTGCCATTATATATGTAAGAAACAAATGACAATAAACACAAAATTAAAATAAACATTAAAATATTTCTAAAACATAAGACAACTCATGAAACAACAGGATGTAAGGCAAAAAGGATGTTCAGGCAAACAAATATTATACAATACCATGTATCCATGTATACCATGATTCACCCTGTTACAACAAAAATACAGCATTGTAATTTTAGCTTGGAGGATGAAATTCATCAAATAAATTCTAAGGTAAGGTTTCGAAATAAGTACTGCAGGAAAAATAGTGACTTTTGACTGAAAATGTTACAGTTACTAAGAGCTCTTGAGTGAATTATCACGTGTAGCCGCGCTCTACCCTGCAACTTAAGCTGAAAGTTCTAACTGCTTGCCGAATACATCGGTCCTATATCCCTAACCAGGGAGTGAGAAAGATATAGAGAGAAACCGAAGGATTGTCTATCTGGTCAGCAGGAGTCAGGTGGATCTGAGAGACCGAGCATCTGTCTAAATCTTCTTCTCTGTGTCTCTTATAGACTCACCAAACCCTTCAGGCCTTTCAACGGTAAAGCAGTTTTAGTTCTGCATGAACCGCCAGCTGCCAGTCAGTATTAGTTCCCCCACAGAGAGAGAGGGAAAGAGAGAGAGCAGGTGTGTGGATTAATGATGTATTATACAGGCCAGATATATCTTGGACAGTTTGGCTATATGGCTATTTTCTCGTTGGTCTCTGTCATAACCCAACAAGAAAGGCAATTTGTTTACTGTCACAGCTTTGATTTGTCAAATTTCTCAATTCTAGACTCAATTTTACAAGGTTGCATACACAGAATGCTGTTTTCTAGATGGTCTATGACACCTGTAAAAAAATATGCATTTTTGACGTCATAGCAGAATAAGATGATAAATAAGATTGAATTTAACAATATAAGTGGCTTATTCTATAATTTAGCTATTAAAAACTACTTTTTATTATTTTTAACTCACATTTTCTTTCTTAATTATTCATTGAGTACAACTTTGGCTTTCAGAAATCATTTGTGCTGGATTAAAGAAAAGATTTGTGCAGGAAGTCATTAACTTTATAAACAGGCTGCAAAACACCAGCAGTTCAGCGGATTAGTGTCAACAACGAGTTTTAAAAGGTGGGAGGAAAAATATAAAGAGTGGTAAAACCGTCACACAAAAACAGCCAACAGCCACCCAGACTGACAGGTCTGGGAATGTCACCAGCAGGGAAATAGAGGAATTGGCTCCGGGCAGAGGGCTTCTGTCTGTCTGCCTCATTCTCTTAACATCTCCCCTGACCCTTCCAAACACTGCAGCACCTGACTCAGTTGGACCTCTCCTGCAGTTCTTGGATGTGCAGTCTGACCCTGTTCTGGTAATTTCCTATGACACAATCAGATGTCTGCTTTTGAAACAAGCACCACTGCATCCAAACAGCTGTCAGTCAAGGGGGAAAAATTTCATACCTGGAAAATCCGGTTGTTTTTTAAAAAATTATAACGCTTACGGCTTTCATGAAGGTAAAGCTTAAATTCAATAAGTGTTACTAATTATCATTCAAGAGACGTCTTTTTGAATTTCAGTCTTTATAAACTTCATTTCAGGGTTTGCACATGTTGCCCTTTAGTTCAGTCAGAATAAATTATTATTTGCATAAAATCTGGTCTAAAGTCATTTTCCATCTTATTTTGCTCAAGAACTGCAGTGAAACAAACTGACATGTAAAGCAACCAATTACAGTTCATTACTTGAGATGGGGCAGGTTTATCCAAGATATCACAATAATGTCAAAATAATGACACAAAATGTTGATTAAATAAAGCATTTAGAAGAAACAACCAGCTGTATGTATAAAGTATATAAATATGGAACATTCTTTTCAGATTTAAAGCAGTATTAATATATTATAGTTGGAAAGCAACAATGGTCTAACTGCATGCGTTAGGTTAGCACACATTTACAAGTCACAAAAAGTCACAATAACATATTACTGCAGGCAAAATGATTTAATTCCCTTTTCTAATTTGTAAATTAAAGGTGAGACTGATAATTTATCAATGTCATAATCATTAAACAATTTGGCAAGTTATTATAATATTGTTGTAGCGCTGCACGTTGTGCTTCATTACTGAAACAAAAAGTTTTTAAAAAATTCAATGAAATTAATAAACGAGCCGTCTGAGAAATTACAAGTTATTCATGATAAATGCCGAAGTCACATGCGGTTGGCACTCAATTTCCACTCCAAAATGAGCCTGTTGTACTTTGATCCCTCAATAATTCATAGTCTCAATTATGGAGCACAAAACAATTGGCCTCCATTAAATAAAAAGAGAGAAACAATAGAGGAAAGCAACACTAGTCAGAAGATTAAATCCAACAAAAACCAGAAAGTCAAAATGTTTCTTGATGATGACATATGCTTTTCAAAAGGACAGCAGTTACAACTGTGTGTGTGTGTGTGTTAAAACAAGGTTAAAACACAGACGCTGTTGGGGCACCCAAAGTTCTCAGTGGGCCTCTGATACACAGATGTTGATGTTGCAGTCTTCAGATGAGTTCAAGACACATTCAAAGTCAAAATTGACTCTTTGCAGTGAGCGAAATAGAAAACCATTCTCCATTTCTGAAGCATTTGGTGTCTTTTAGACATAGTATATATGTGTTTATACTGCACTGGATGATGCAAGAGTAATATATAAGATGGTAACTTTCTCTGTCTCCTGTATTAATGATGAGGTGAGAGCTGGGTATTCTAAAACTGCGTCCCAAAACCTCAAAAATGCTGCCCTCCCAGTCAATAAATGGAGGTATGAAGGAGTCACATTTAAATCCAATGTTTGCATAATTTCCTGTTTTAAAAATGCCCTAAAACACCTATCTGTTGGCATTTATCCATATTTGCAGCCTTATCCATATTTGTTTTTTTAAAACTTACATTTCAGTTTTTTACCAACAAAAATGGCATCAATATTTCCTTAACACCTCTACAGCTCACCTGAGTTTGTTCTACAAAAAAGTAGCCAATGTAACAGTATTATGGACACACCTTAAATATAATTTTAAAAATCCTGGTACACTATATCCGACCCTAGCGCAGACTCACTGTGGGACTGCAGCACTACAGTCTCATGACTGCATCAGAATTCACTGGCTAGAGGTGCATTTGAGCAGCTGTCTAAAACCATTAAAAGCTTTTTATCTTCGAGCTGCTTCCAGCCAAAATCCTATTTCGCCAGAAAACATTTATTTGTGTCTTATTTTTACAGTCTGTTGCATTTTGAGACCCTGTGTGCTTTTATGTTTTGTCATTTTTCCACTCTGACAGTACTACACTCCAAACTCCTAACTAAAATTTCTAGTGCTTAATAAATGATATATACAGAGTCCCATTACTGACATACTTAGCTTGTGTATGTTATTTATGCTTAATCAAGCATCACTTTTGCTATTGCTTGGCAAGCAAACAAACATATGACTCATGTTGACCTAGGTACCAGAACCATTTAATGACCCAATCGGATTAGTTTTAGGTTTAGGCTTAGAATAGGTTTGCATTTTTTATCAATCCGTTACCCCTTTAAATTTAGGGGTCATTATTGGTTCATGTAACGTTATGACCAGGAATGTCTCCTTGATGGGAATATTGCTCCAAGATCAACAAAAATGTTAATCCAGGAGATCTTTGAGACCTTTCGCTGGTGGACAATCACCATATAACCATATAACACCTGAGCAACCAACCATAACACCTTAGCAACCACACAGCAACATCCTGAAAAAATAAACACCGGCATCAAAGGTCCTCGTTCACACATCTGACCTGGCATAACAAGCACACATATGAAAGATGCTTCTAGCATCTCCAACCCTCTTACAGAATTAGCAATATTCGCTAATGATAGCTGATGGCACAAGGCCAAGTGTTGTTATGGACAAAGTGTCCTCTAAACTCTCCGGTTGTTATTCTGCCTCTCTCCTACACACACTTACTCTGAACAGACACCACTTAAACCCCCTGCTCTCCAAACCCACCCTCAGACACAAGCAAACATGTGACACAGCAGCCTCCTTGGGTAACGCTTAATAATTTGCAACTGTGAGAAAGCCCATGAAATGAAGTAGCTAACAAAGGAGATGGGTTGTCATAGAAACTGACTTGTAAAGTTAAATCGTAAGCTTGTGAGTTTTCTGGCAGAAAGTTGGATATTGAATTAATAAAATGGTACTGCTCACTGGAAACCAGTATTTTAAAACACAGGGGAACAATCTGAAAGGTACTTATAAGCACTGCCATTTACAGCAAACATTAAATACACTGTATGGTGTTAACTATTACATAAGCAGGACAAGAAACATCTGAACTATGAGATGATACCTCTCAGAAAACAAGTGTGGATGGAGGAAGGATGATAAGAAGAGAGTGGGTGTCGAGTGGAGAGAGAGCAAGAGAGAGAGAGAGAGAGAGAGAGAGAGAGAACAACATGAAAAAAGGAGGAAGGAATTGGAGAATTAAACAGTCAAACAATCACAGTGTGTGAAAACAATTTGGCCCATGTGGACTAAGCCTCTGTTCCAAACCTGAGATAAGCTCAGTGAAAACATACGATATATAACATACTATATAAAAACATATATATGTATATATATATATACTAAGATACATGAAATATACTGGGATAGTCTATTAATTTAATTGACCTAAGGAATAATGTTATTGTTACTATAGCAACACATCAACACCGAGCCCAATTAAAAGCTCTATCAAATTAATTAATTGGAAAACAACTTATATGACACACACACACACACACACACACACACACACACACACACTCCAAAATGGTTACCTGTGAGGTTTTGGAAGGCCGATCTCATTGTAGGCAAAAGAGCAGGACAGCTCACTAGACACTAGAACAGAGCAGAGGTATTAAAAAGAGTTTTCTTCTAAAGTCAACTAACATAATTCCATGCAGTACAGCACCTCACTGCTCACAATAGCCCTTTTGAGATCTCTTAATAAGCGGCAATGAATAACAGTCACGCACCTTTAACTATTAAATCTGTACATGTGCTGCACAAAGCTGGATATGTTATAAAATCACTGGCTTGGAAAGGTCATGTGAGTGGCTAAATTAGATTCTCATCTTAGCTGACTCACAAGCCCAGTTTGATGCTAATTTTTCTGCGGGATATTGACGGTGGACTAACTCACTCTCAAGCGAACTTCAACACAGCCATTTTGCAAGTGTTGCAGTTCTTGTTACCTTTGAGCTGCGGTATAAAGGTCACAAATGTCTACAAGTCACAAAAGTTAGCGTGAAAATCGTCAACACAGTCATTTTTATACCAGTGACTTTTATAATTAGGTGAGAGTGAGACTAGTAAGAAATTAGCATCTTTGCAGAAAATACGCATTTGAGTTGGACGTATTTTCTTGTTACGCAGTATTTTTAATTTGAAGCCAAATTGAAAAAGCGGTTTGTTCGGTATCTGAAATGGTAATTAAACCAGTTTTAGACTTGCGGTTGTGAAGCACACATCCATAACCAAAGTCTAATTTGTCTCCACTTCAAAACAGAACAATAGCTCACTGAGATGCCATTTAATTTAGCAAAAACGTGCTCCAAGTCTGTGGGCGTAGGATCATATAAACAGGTGGAATGTAGCTATTTATTTCCTGGTATGTGAGCAGGAATGATTTGCTTCATTATTCCACAAGGAATACTTGTTTTAGATGTGTTCTTACTCACTTTGAACTTGGTGGTCCCTTAGGAAAGCAGAAACGGCTCCGGTGACAATCTGCATGTAAACAAAAGAGATTCGGTTTAAAACTTAACAGCTAAGGTTAAAGATGAAAATTTCTTCTGCTTGGAATCCATTTGCATTAGGCATCATTTAAGTGTTACCAATTAATATTTTAGGGTTTGTTAATGTATAATAGAACTAAGTATTCTTTGAACCGAGTCCAAGCAATAAATTCAAGCAGTTAAAAATTACATTCTCGGGTTTTCACTGCTGAAACATCTATGTGAGCAGTCTCCTGAGTGCAATTATTAACTTTCTGTAGTGTTAAAAAAAAGTACAATATAAAAGTCATTTTTTGATTGCAGTCTACCTGAGACTATATCCTGGAAGTATTAAAAGATACGCACACAGTGCATCAAGTCAAAATGAGTCACACCACTTCACATTAGTCAAAGAAAGCGAACTGCACAATGTGGGTGCAAACCGCATTTCTATTACTCCTACATGTCAAGTAATTTTAGCAAATCCTGTCAAAGTATTTCTCTTTACAAGCACAGCAGCACTTTAACTTCACTGAAAATGTAAAAATGCCTTCATAAACTTAATAAGTTTATCCAATACCTTTTGTTTCTGTTCCGTGTTATTAAATATATAATTATGGATTAAATAAGTGTTTCTATATATGCATGTTCTTCATAAATACTGCAGTATTGTTAATGACACAAAGGACTAATTAAGCATTAATCCAGAAAACTAATATATATCTAAATTGGTTTTACACATGCAATCATTTACATCTGAATATACATAAATGTCTTTGTCTAAAAATCCATATTACATACTGAGACATTATAGCATTAAGATAATATTTAGATTACTGGATGACTTGCATGTGTTTTACAATAGTGACTTTTGCTAGTATTACATGTGTGGGTTACAGGTATAGCAAAAAACAGCTGAAGAGAGAAATTAAATAAAGAGAAAAATGTGCATTTGTAATGTACATCCTTAGTAAATGTACTTGGGCTGGTCTCAGAAGGAAGGAGATTTGCATGAGTGTGCTCATATAATGAGATCTACAGCTGGTAAACAGCAGCACTGTTATTTGTACATTACTCCCCAGGCAGGTAAGTGATGTGATTCATGATCCCATAATAAGCTCTTTCTTTTCTCATTTGAAATGCCTCATACGTTCTGACCTGACCTTTAGCAACCGGCTGATGAGAAAAGCATCTTTCATGGGAAAGAATTTATGCTGTGTTTTTTTGTCGGGTTGCCAGATCATTTCACAATTTTCACTCCCTCAAAATGAAAAATGCTAAAAATTCTGTTAATTAAGATAATTGGCTCTCTTCCTTTAAATTATGTTTTTTGCAATTTCCAAATAACTCATACCTGACTGACAAACAACAGCAAAGATATTTCAAGTCACATAATTACATAATCTATAATAAACAACAAATAAAGGCACATCTTACTAATAAAAATGGCTCTACACTTTTTAACTATAGTTTACTTTAGAAATCTGTACTGCGCTACTACTAATATTGTTGACTTTATGGGAAATTGCTTTTCCTCTTTTATATGCCCCTTTGGATAAAAACACCTATTAAAGTAAATAAATGTAAATGTCATTTGTGATTAAGGCAAGAAAGATTTAAATATACCACATTTTCATTTCATATAACCAATAAGTCTCAATAGACTTTCTCAAAAATGACTTTCTCAACCAGTGGAAATGAGCAACAGATTAGAAAACTTATTACAGAATGTTACAAAACATTCTTTGTGACACAGAATAAGTTACTTGCAGTTACTTGGCCTCTTGGGCCATCCTTGGCCAATGAAATCTGTTATGGAGTCTAGATGTTTTGCTGAAGTTTTGGTTTTGCAAGACTAGGGTCAAACTAGACGACCAATGAAGTCTTCCAGTTTAAGCCGGTTAAATTGCCTGGTGAAGACACTGTACTAGCATTTAACACTGGAAACTGGCATTCAAAACACAACTTTATCAGCAGAGCTGGTCTTTTATCTTCAAGTAGGATTTAATCAAAGAATTTACATTTCCACACAGCTTGTGTTGTGCTGTTTATTCACGGATTAAATGCGTCACCCTTGTTTTCAACAGATGCTGAGTGAGAAACTTTCTTCACATTTTAAACCAGAACATTTTAAATTCAACGGTATAAATTACATTAGTACATTAGTTCAAATTCATTTCTTGTAAGAGAGCATGAAAACAATAAAAATGACAAACAAAAGGATCATTTTACATTACAAGCCCAAATAATAAACCAGAGAGATGCTGAATGTGTTGTTGAGGGCGTCTTTCCATCAACACTTTTTAAACTGTGGAAATGTAGAAGAAATCAATTTTCCTCAGACGTTTTTTTTGCTGACTAGAGGGCAGCCGAGGTCTGTCTCTTTCTCTCTCTCTCTCTCTCTCTCACCTGATTGGTTGTTTGATTGATGGAGAGGCAAATTGAATAAAAATCCAGCTCAACTGGTTGGATGTAGATGTTAAACAGTGAAATATATTTCTGATGTTTGCTTCATCAGCCATTTGTGTAGCTTCAGCATGACTGGAAGATATAATTATTACATAGTGAGTAAACTGCACTCGTCCTAAAACACCACAGTGTATTTTCATGTTTTAATCTGTCAAAATGGTGTGTTAAGGGAGACAATTCTTTCTCTGCTGTATTTAGGCCAGTCTTTTGATATGCGTCTCAAAACAGACTCC
>JBAJNP010004716.1:0-32184 GCA_036877545.1 Yasuhikotakia modesta | reverse complement strand
GCCACTGTACTGTAACACTGACTTTTAGTTTGGGGCAACTCAGTTCTCTGTTTGGAGAAGTTTAGGGGGGACACGCACACAGGAAGCACTCGTGTTCATAAACACCTAGACATATGGTGTGATCCGGAGGAAAAAAAATGATGCAATGCAACAGCCGAACACACCATGAAAAGCACATATGGAACTTGCATTGAGTCCCTGGCTGATACATCTGTCCAGTGCTTTAGCAGTCACACTGACAATAATGCATATCCCTGGCTAAATGTCTGGCCACCAAAACCTGCACTGCAAACCAAATCACTGTTTGACAGTCAAACCACCTACACCATGCTGTAAAAGAGCCGTCCTCATCAAAACGCAGTGGCCCACAGCAAATTTTTTAATTGTTAAATACACAAGGCCATAAATGTTAAGAAATGTTTCTTATCTGTGATGCATCTTTCAACTGCCTCTACGTTCATCCGTCTGAATGATGGCACCTTACTGTTGGCATAGTGCTGTAAAAAGTGGCTGGCTGATTTTATTGCTTTATCGAAAATTGCATTGACAGAGTAGCAAAAAGACTTTCTGAGACGCTGAGGGAAACTGTGTCTGCATGTTTTGGTTAGGCTGCGGAGAGGCAGGTCACCTTCACACGACTTGGTGCCAGTAATCATACATTGGACACATCCTTCTGCCTAATGAAGCCACCACAATGGGTTCCAGGGCCTGGTGACTAACACACTAATCTAATAAGTCACACTCAAAACAGCCAGCACACACCGTGTTTAATGCTTTTCCCACCACAAACGCACGCTTGAGAAACCTAGACATAACCCATGACATCATCGCCGTCACATGCCACGCTGCATGAGCGATTAAGACAGGTGTACTGGAATCTGTGTAAGCTGGGCTTTCAAAACGTACACTGTTCAAAAATATGCACAAGAAAATGATAAAAGATTAGGTGTTAAAGAACATTTGCATGTCTTTCTTTAACTGAAAGTCTTACTCAGAAACTCTCCAAAATAAATCAGGGCTTTTCTAATTACCTCTCAGTGTCAACCGCCAAAGCTGTAACTAAAGCAAATAATGTAAAACTTTAGACGTGAGAAGGGGGGCTTTAAAATTCAGTTTCAGTTACTGTACTTATAACGGGTCTGGGCCATTTTTGCGCCAAAGTCTGTTTCCAATTGCTGTTAACCGGAGATGTCCTATAAAACTACGGTGTAAACGGTTTATAATGCCACCAGCAGGCCCACTAATGGAGAACCTGTTTTCAATCAGCAGCCAAATTACTGCCGAATTAGCTGCAGACACTTAACCAATTCACAGGCCTCTAAACACTGAAGATACTGAGAAATATTCCTAACTTTGACAGCAACTTGGGAAAAGCAAACACAGTGGACGAACTCCAACCACCATTCATGAGACTCTAGACTAGAACGATACTGTGAAAATGCGATGCTGCCTGCAAAACTACGCCAAACAAAGGTGAGCAATGCAGTCTCTTTACCATAAGGCCGTTAAACCTTCCTTAATTGCTCTCGTACTCCCAGTTACAAAAATCTGCCTCAAACATTACTTGCATATGAACACTGAAATCTTACCAACTGTAAACACTCATTTTGTAGCTTTTGTAGATAATGATTTGAGGAAACCTCTTAGTTGAGAAAACACATGCATGGCTTTGTGCAGGGGCTCAAAACATGCACATATGGGACAATGATGCTCTGTACCCTACAGGGCTCTCACTTCAAGTGCTCTTTCATCTTGAACGGCATAGAGATGCTTACACTTTTTCCTGTGCATTCACTATTTGATTTACCAATTCCAAAGGGTAGTTTTGTTTGATTGCAAAGAAGGAACTATCGTGTTCCTTATTTGCAATCCAAGCAATTAAATCTAGCCTTTGAGAGCACTGACATTTATTTAGGCACTCAGGACCTCCTTGGAGTGAATGAAATCCAAGACATCTTACACCAGACCTGGATCATCCATTTTCAAATACACTTGTAAAACACTGAAACACACTGTGCCACAGTGGCTCCTAAAAAAGTGTTGACTGGGGTGAATTGTTTTAAATAAAAACCATATATTCCCCTGCCAGAGCCCAATGTGCCACTGAGAGGTCCAAAACAGCTCCAGTTCCCAGATACGAGTCCTATAAATGTTGATCTCCAACACCACAACCGATGCACTGCAGAAATAAAATCTCTCATTAGAGCCCATGCCCTGAAATTACCCAAATTCTGAGCATATGGAAACCATAAGACAGCATCAGCAAGGGGGGTGTTTGCACCCAGTGGCTTTCCAGCATGTGGCAACAGAGAGCTGGGCATTCCAAAAGTGCCAATTAGTTCCCACTGCCAGAATGGAGTAAGTAATAGGGGTGGCAGGGAAATGTACCAAAGGGTATTGACACAAACATACACGCACATGCTTAAAGAGAAAGAAAAATGTTCAGGAATCCACATTAGAAACAACACTTAATCTTGCCTAGAGGGTATCTCCTTTGATTTCATGCTTATGTGCATGTGCAAGCTGTGATACTTGTTGATGTTATTATTGTAAACCATACTGTCCTAAATTGTATCCAGAAAATCATTTTCAGGCATATTATTTCGATTAGTCTAAACATCTTGTTTTGACTTTTTATTTCATTCATATTAGCAGGTAACAAACTTTCTTAATGACTGTTGTATTGTGCGATGCAGCAAAGCAACACATAAAATGACATCAGCATGCCCTGATCCAATCACATGTGAGTGAATTTGAGATATTAGAGGAGAAATTGTCAGTTCATCATCGTCTGTCAAAATATAGACCACAAACGTCCACCAATCAGCCATTAGCCTCAGGAACCATTCTAGCTTTCTGAAGAAAACCAGAAGTGACAGATATTAAACTAATTCCACAGACTGAACAGTGGTACTGCACACTGCATAGGAGCAAGATTGTTGTAGTCTTTGGCCAAATTATTTAAGACATCTGATGCAATGTCAAGAAATTTACTCGTGAACTTTTACAGATCACTCAATGTATTGATGACATGTTTGATGTGCGTTATGACGTTCATGATGCTGTTTTGTTGGTCTTAAATTAATATAAACTCTGGAAGGTTGAAGCCAACGGTCAATGCGCTCTCACGTATGGTCACGTATAAGGGATCTCTTAAAATAACTACTGACGAACAGATATGCTGTTTACAAGGACCTGGGGAAGGATACAAGGACCAAAGTAACAAATAACGTGAAATGTCTATAAAATAACAATAGTGGCATTGTTCTGCTCATGCCTCGCAGCGCTGGCGATATTAACAAACAATGCTGTCTCGTGAGCTTTTACTTCTTATTCCAATCTCACCACAAGCCGACACGTTTCTGTTAAGCCCACCAAGTAATGTGTACAAACCGTGCAAATTATACTTACTAACTACGCCTATATGAGCTCTGTTTAAAAAAAATGCTATTTGGACACTCATAAATCAAGTTTATATGTGATAGATGCACGTTTTGTTGTAATACCATAAGAAACTCGTCGCAGATCGGCGTCTTTAAATGTACACTTTAGCCAAATGAAATACACAAAATGTGTGTTCGTGTAAATGATTTACGTGGGTGTATGATGTAAAATATGCACGCTCATCCACAGACTGTGGCATCCTGAATAAACGCACTAATCTTATTCACGCCGTACGTGTTTGGAATTAATTCCTTTGCGCCCCCTTTCACAATTACACACAACAGAATCAGCTGTCCAATGCATAAACAAAGTAAATAAAACATTTACTCGTCTGCACAACGCTTATTAATGAATTTTACATAGGCTGCATAACACAATGTGTCTTCGAAGAACTGAGCTCGCTCGCTCTCAGACACTTAATTGATATACGAATATCCCACTACACTTGTTCTGTGTGTTTATGACTTATAAGATCTGTCCGCTGCATTTACCCGAGACATACGTGCACTGCATCATAGAATGCAAGTGGTCAATGGTTCAACTTAAGGAATTGAGTTTACTTTCGAGACAGTAATGGGTCAAACTAAAGCGCGACGTGCAAGACACTTGCTCGTTTTCAAACACTTAGTAAGAAATATAGACAACGATGTAATCAAAGGAGAGTTACAGGGTCAAAATATGTCCATGCTTTCTGTAATAGCTCGCTGCACTGAAAGAACTCATGCACTTGTGCAAACTAGGCAAAACTAACGATCCGTAAGTTGTTTAAAACGTTTTAGTTAGCAAATAAACTAGCTTAGCCGGCGTCAACTCATCAGTTTCTCGCTGGGAAATACCAGATCATCTTGCGTACGATTTTGCACATATTAATCACCGTCAAAGTACATCTTTACGTCGCCCAGTTTCATCAACGAGACCGAATGAATGAGAAGCGTATTAAACTCACCGTCTCTCCGTTCCGCCGCGGTTTGCATGTCTTTCCGTGCACGGCAGCCGCTCGCTTCACCCGGTTCAGCCACGTACAAATCCACTTTTTAACCGTTAGGGAAATTTCTTTGATTCCACAGAGCAGAGACTCTTCTATCAATGTGCCACGCGGCCGTTATAATCCCGTTTTTTGAGACCGGTTGCTATAACTACGAAAGAGTGGAAAAGCTTCTATTGTTGCGAATCCTGAGTTTGTCTTAACGTACTTCTGCTCCAAAGCGGTCGGAGACTCTCAAGCGCTCTGCCTGCCGTCCCCTCAATCACGCTCTCCCTCCCTGGCTGATTTACAGGTTGCTTGCTAGGGTTTTCGGAAACTTCCGGCCACGTTCGGGATCATTCGTTTAGATACCGGTCTCCGTGTTTTAACTGCATAGTGTGGTAGCTTTAGAAACATAGTAAACATACAGAAACATAGTATACCATTAATAAACAAATTAATTTTACTCTTTTATCTAAAAAGATAATTATTGAATTATTGATTTTTAGTTCACCTAAAAATGACTATAATATAGGCTATTCATTTATTTGGATAGATTTAAGAATGCATTTAAAATTAGAATTAGGTAATGAAATTATAATGTCTATTTCTGAATAAATTATGAAATATATCCCTAAAAACTCAGACTGTGGAAATGTGATTGTAAGAATACAATTTTTCATCACATCAATATGATGATTCATTTTACACTACTTACAGAAACAAAGAATACCTCTCTCTTTAATATTCCAGGACATGAGATGGTGGTGTAGAAAATATTACCCATCATTGTAATCTTATCATTTTGAGAATCCTAAATTTTGAAGAAAATATTGATAGATTGACACTTTTAAAGCAGTCTGACAAATTTCTGAGATGAATCCATTTTATTCACGTTATTTGAATAAGACAGATCTTTTTTAAAGTGTTTTCACAGTGTATTTGTTCAAATTGGGCTGCTAAAATATGCCCAGTAGAAAACATTATGTAGCAGTATAAGGTAAAATAAGGTAAGGCAATTTTTCCTGTCATCTGCTGAATTTTGCAGTGTAACTATCTTGGCCAGACATGAAAAATGCATAAATTCTAGAGCAAAATACAATCAAGGTCAAGTTTCAAGGAGGGACTGTAGAGCGTGTCTTGTGTGGGCAGCACATCTTAAGATATAGTGACATATCTGTGCGTTACTGTTTGGCCAGATCTGCGAATTTAGCAAAATTCAAAAAGTAATAATTGATGCTAACTATTCTAATACTATCTAAACTAAGATCTAGCACATTTATTGAAAATGCTAGAGCTGAAGCAGGGTGTAGCAAAAGCATGTGTCATCACATCCAAATGTACAAGTCAAATGTACAAATTTAAAAGTATATTGTTTGAAGGCAAAGCCTGAAGCTGTATATGTTTTCCGGTGGCCTCTCATATTCTCCCAGTGGTACCTGAATTACTAGGCTGCCTATGAAATAGAAAGCAGAATTCTCTTGAGAGGTAAAGGCCAGAATGCACAGGGATTAAGATGTAGTGTTGGTTATTTTAGAGTGTGAAATATTAACCAATTTTATCTGGTTGAAAAAAACATTTGTATGTTGAAGGATTACTTTAGCTAATAGTTTGGGACAATGACAAGAGACCCATGAGAAAAACTTGTAACGGGTGCAGCGTTGAAACTGTATCAAACTTTATTTTAAGCACAATGCAGGCCAAGTAGGCCAACTACGTTCCAATGTACTAAATATTCAGGGTGTTATAGTTCAGTGTGACCTTCTGGGTGGTCGTCCTCCTTGGGTTTATTTTACAATAATGACTGGCTGACTGTAAATGATCTTGCTTATTAAATGGCTACTTGCCAAATAAATAAATGAATGGACATGAAATATTGATTTGAGTTTAAATGATTTTCTTATTGAGACCGCAGAGTGATGTCAGAGTCCTTGAACTACCACAGCTATGTAGAAAACATGTTGCCTAAGACGATTTAGCGGCCATTTTACAAAAACACTCTAAAGAAGAATGCAGTGATTGCTCAATTAGCATTAAGCTTGTGGTTTTATTAAGGTTGTTATCTTTGGTATAAAAACATATGAGAGGAAGGGGCGGAGCATGTCAAGAAGCAGGTGAGGCAGAACACAAACATAACAGATAGACAAATGTCTCTGGAGAAAAGAGCAAATGGCAGTTCACAGTGAGAGAGAAAATGGAGGTAGAACTGAATAACACAAGGGAAGAGAACAGTGATGAGCTGGTATCTTAGGTGCTGTTAAGAAACTGAAAAATCAAAGCAGGAATATTCCAGCAGGGGAGAAGAGGCATACTGAATATGTCAGAATGTAAGATTTTCCTTTGAGTGTGTAAAGGTGTGAGATCGGTTAAGTTCTCTGCTCAGCGAAGATGTTGCAGTGGAGTGGAGGATCATCCTTAATTGGGTGGCTTGATAAATTGGGAATGACCTTTAAATAAACATCAATAAAAACCAGCACTAACATTTAAAAAAATAGAAACTAGTGGAATTAGGGAAAGTTGTTAAAAATGTTGACAGAGTGAGAGAAAAGAGGTGGATTGCACCACAGTGAAAAAACTGACTAGAATATTAGACTAATTATGTTCCATGTACAAATCTTAGATGCATGGAACATTTTTAAAGAAAATTAAGCTTCTTTATAGGCACTATTTTATTTACAAAAACCCAGACCCAACCCCCCAAATAAATATATAGTGAAATTTTTATTTAAATTTGTTTCTTTAATTGTGCTTATAAAATGTCTTTACACACTCAAGATGAAGCAGTCATTATGTTCTATTTACAGTACATGCAGTGTATTTGTTTTTTAAAGACAATTGAGAAACAGTTGAAACAACAGTTTTTATCATGAATCCAATTTGGTACAAATATTGTATCTATAATAGGCATTCATTGTCTGTTGTTGAACTAAATGTCTTTAAGTTATTTGACAGCCCTTGCATAAGCTAGTAGTTTAGCTCTGTTGGGCCTGCTAAAGAAACTTTATCCATTCTGTTCCTGTTATCACAGTCAGAATTTCCTCCACATATTGGGTTGCAGGAGTCATTTCTTCTACAGAAAGCCTTGAGGGAATCTGCTTTTTCACTTTCTTTTGTGAGAGCCATCAGCAAATAGATATTAGATGGTTAATTTTTAATTCTGCATTCGTGAAACCATGTTTTTGATGGGTGGAGGAGCGCTAATGGGGCCAGATTGGGTATCATTGCAGATATCTGGGAACAACCTCTGGGACTGCTCTGTGGGTCTTGGCCGAGCTCCATTAATGTCATGAAAAACAGAAGACGCTTGGAGACATGCTGTCCAGCTATTGACCCTCATTGGCAAACGAAGGCCTATGTTGATGGTTTATTGAGTGAACATTGTGAGAGGTTCATTATACAGGAAAAGGATTTGTTGCTGGAAATGAAAGGACTTTAAACATTAAATTCTCATCAGAAATGTTCTTGATCAGTGGTTCCCAAATTGTATCCCCACAGCACGATTAGTAAGGCCCTTTATCTTTACATTAGTGTAAAACGTATTTGTTATGCATAAATATTAAAATGTGGGAGTTTTGCATTGAGCATATGCATTTCTTTGCATTTGAGTTTTGTGTCCCAGCTTGTGATTGGCTCAATGCGCTTCTCATATCAGTGTGTTCTAAACTTGTACATGCTCATGCCATTAATCTTAATCTAAACGCAAGCTTATAGTGGAGCATTTTCGCTAATGATGAACTTATTGCGGAAAATACTGAAACTAATTTACTGATTTATTCCACAGTAGTTTCTTTTTACACATGACCGCTTTACAGGAAAAGAACATTTCTAAAAAAGGATGTTTGTGTAAAACACAACGTGATGTTTGATAGAAGGTGTTATTTCATTCCATGCAAAACGTTTTCAGGAATTTGTAGTAAATTTTATTATTTTTATCTACATAATCTACATTTATTCACAGTCGTGTTGTTTGTCGATCATCTAGAGCACCTTGTGCAGTAAATCTCATTAGTAAATTGTGAAAATGTATTTAACTTTCACTTTCAGATCATATAATTAAAACTTTTAACCAATAACAAAATAGGCCTTTAGCACCTAACATCACCTAACACAGACTTGACCAGAATAGCAATAAAGGTTTGCTTATTTCTGAAGCGATAGATTATGCACTATAGTCATGCTTTCTTTGAGTAGCTAAAATGATTTCCCGGCTTTCATTGGCAATGAGTGTGATTATTGTTTTTATTGACTCAGATGTTCCATTAAGGGAGAGTGAGCAGTTGCAAAGAGAAGCTGACAGCAGCTCTGTTGTTCTGATGATCTGAAGCTGGACTTTACACCAGGGTCATTAGTGAACCTTCATTACAGCTCAACACTCAGTGTCCCACAATTACAAACACAGAACAATGCAATTGCATTTAACTCTGAAACTCAAAGTGTAAAACAGCAAATGCTTTGGATTCCGTGGGATAAACAGGATCTGTGTATTGTTCCTTTAAATGACTTTCATATAAAAAAATTAATATTTTTTTCTTAGATGTTATTATGGATTTTGCTGGTCAGTATGGATTACAACCTTTCCTTGGATCATTTACTGTTTTTTTTTGGAAAAAGAACATGTGCTTAGTGTTGAATTATCAGATATGAAATAAAACTAAAATAAATGTGGTGAGGTGTGTAATTTACAGCACCACAAGAAGTGCATTTGAGCACTTTTCTGATACGGCCAGCATTGAATAATTGCTTCCTGCTTGCTTCTGTGTAGATAAAGCAAAAACTGATTTCACCAAATTAGGTGTTATCTATAAAGGTTATTATTGGTTCCTGTTTACTTGCTGCGCCCAGAAATAGACACAGGACTCAATATTAGGGATGTCCTGGAGCAAGCGTGAGTTTATATAAGTTTTACTTGGGCTTGTGTTGCATTGTCACTTCTTATGACAAATCTGGATGTTTGTTGTAAGCATAAGTATTGTTATCAAACTGTACTTGTTATCAATATTGTCCAGTCAAAATTGTAAGTATGTCACACAGCTACCATAGAGTTACAAAAGTAGGTGAAGGGTTGTGTCTGGGGTCCTTTTTTGTTAATAAAGCTTTTGTTAATAAAGATTTGTGCATGGAACATGATTAGCCTAATATTTTAGTCAGGTTTTTCACTGTGGTGAAATCCACCTCTTATCTCTCACTCTGACAACATTTTTAACAAATTTTCCCTCCTACTTCCACAAGTTTCTTTCAACACCCGCCCACTCTTGCTGATTATTACTCTGAGCAGCTACACACTGTCCCTGCTTACAATTAATTTGTTATTGCACGGCCCTGCTTAATTTAGTTCCACAATGTTGTCTTGGAAGATGTAAGACCTTGAAGTCAAAAAGGTTGAGTATTCATTTTATTGAGCTCAGAGAAAACAAAAAAAAACAGAAATAAAAAATAAAAAACATCCCAGACATTTACTAAACAGATTTCACCTGTTTATGGTATTCTCTGCCTCACTATAGGCTTACAGAGCTTGTTCAGCTTTCACCCATATGGGCATATGATTAGTATCCCTTTCAGATCTCAATCCCATGTCCCCCTGTCCTCTCTCCACAGATCATTACAGTAATAGCGCAGGCTCTATTACCCCAGAACGGTCCAAGACAAGTCCCTGAGAGGTGGGACCAGCCCCACTGCTGTACGATGGCTTTAATTTCACGCTTTGTTAATGTCCTCCATCTCCTCGTGTCCTGCTCCATGCCCTCTGTGAATAAAGCAAGGATCACATCCTTCCCTCCCCTGGCTTGTGTTGGGTAGCTGATTTGACCATGCCTAGGGGAGTGGTGTACTTCCCACCCTCCCACACGATGCTGTCTGCTGTGCCAAATTGGTGCTGCAGTAGTAGATAGATAAGTCTTGCTGGATGAAGTCCACATGAAGTTCTCATATGCAACTATGCAGCTGCAAAAGAGGAGCTGTACTTGATTTTTAAAGTTTTTGCTCAGATCTCACGTTCTTCCAGCTTTTGAGTCTGTACCTTTAACAGTGACAGCTCTGTTCCAAAAACTTGTGAGGTGCCTCGAGGGACAGCTTCTTAGGGCATCATAGACACACTCCCAACACAAACCCTGTTTCAGGGTAACAGTAATAAGTTTTAACCTAATTTAGTGTAATGTATTCTTTATAGAAATTCCATCCCAGAATGCAATGTGACAAGAAAAATTCTATCAAAAGTGATGGACAAAGCAAAAGAAATGTTGATTTAAAAACATTTATTTATTTATTCAATACAGAAATATATCAATATTTTTTTTTATTACTAAAAACAGGTGCTATTATATAGGTATATATTTATGACAATGTGGGTTGTTACACTCATGTTGCCTGTATGGAAATCAATTGTGAGTTCAGACTCCTATGAGCTTTGCATTTAAAGCACTATTTTTATCACCCACAGAGTTAGTACCCATGTAAAGAGTTCCAAATCAGTCATTAATGAGGTTCTATTTTAGTTAGTATGCTGCCATAAAAGACAACTGCCTATGTAGGCAGCAGGCAGCAAAGCAGCCCACTAGATTTTAAAACAAAACTAAAATACAGTATGTTTGTTTGTGTCCAAGTATTGATCGCTCTAAATATTGAAAACCGCATCAGTAAGGTTATTATCTCACATCCACATTGGTCTACACAAAAGTCTACAGCAAACATGCTCCTCTCCACAGTCAAACCAGTGACCACATAGTTCTGACCTTTTATTGTAACCATGGCTGCTGGACGAACAAAGAAACCTTGGTAGAAAAATGTTAACACCCCATCTCCCTCTCCATTTTAAAGGCAAATGTCTTATTTCTCTTGCGGCCTGGTTTGCTTTTACTTGCCAAAATGTTTAGGGACTATTGTAACATTTTTAGGTCTCCACACCAAATATGTGAGGAAAAAATGTAGAACAAAGGGCTGGGAAATGGAATGGGGGCCCTCTGACAGGAGAAGAAAAGGAGTCTTCATGGTGTGCTGGGGGTCTTGTTTCCCAGACAAGTAAACGGGTAACCAGATCTTTTTGTGGGTGAAGTCAGGGGGTCTCCAGTGTGACTGCATTGATCTGCAATGGAAGACTAAGACAGAAAGAGGAGAACATAAGCCTGGCCCTTTTGCACACTGGGGACAGAGGGATTTATCAAAGGCCGCAGATGGTCTATTTCCAAATCAACCAGTCGATATCTTATCTCACTTACTTATTTCATGAAAATACAACTGTTAAGGGAGACGTTGCCAATAATTATCGAAATGACAAAATTAAACTTGCCAATATTGTTGATAATAGTGGTTACAGCTGTGCCGATATTTAGTTTGGTTCGACTAAGAGTGTGACATTGCTTTTATACAAAAGTTCTTTTACTTATAGACAGAATGAGGTAGGTTATTATATTTTGTGCTTCACCAACAAAAAACTGAGAAAGAAACAGCATCAACTGTTGTCTGTGTCATAGAGTAACACACAGACTGACAGCCTGTCTGCACTGTATCATACAGATAACTTGAGTGACACAAACATTAAATCACTCTGGTGCTGGTGTACACATTGATATATGCTGGCACTCTTAGAATGCTGCTTATCCAATCAAATTAGAGTATTTGAAATGCTCAGTTCATTATTATGTAAGTGCAACAACATTTATGTACTGCATAATTGGATTGTTCTAGTGTTGGTATAAACATATGACTGAAGCTATTTTAAGATTGTAAGTATGTTCTGCCAGTTTATTTAATGTTTTTTTTAATTAAAAGTGTCGTCTCCAGACATTAAATATTGGAAACTCTAGACCAAAAACCAAAATTACGTATGCAGTCCCACAGAATTAAACCTAATTATGATAAATGTGTGGGTAGATTGTGATTACATGTGACCACTTAAAAGGCAATTCTTCAATATGTCACACATTAACTCATGAAACCAAATAATTTTGCTATGATAAATGTGAAGTTTTCAATTCAGCTGTCCTCTTGTGGTTATGTTTATGAAGGACTTAATGAACCTTGGAATAAATCTCAGGGCTGTTCAAATTTCTTCGCCAACAATGACCCAGTTATTAATGAATGTTAGATTAACACAGAGTTACATAAATACCTTTAATTATTGTGTCTGCATAAAATGTGTGCTGTATCAACCTGGCATGCAAAATCAGTGTCAACTGTTCATCAACTGTTTCTGAATTTGTCCTTTTTTACAGCCCTTATTCTTGACAAATGCTGTGACATGCCAACAGTGGATGGAGCCTGTCTATTGTTTGAGATCCCAGCATGCCTCTAGTTGCTTAGACACCAGGCATAATGACCCGCATTTCTCCCGCTGCCCTGAGTTTTTCAAATTCTCTTTATCCTATTTTTGAAAATTTGGTGACATTCTTTTAATGCCACTTCACTTTGACTTACTGTAACATTTGCAAGGTCAGTGGTCTATTTTGAGTATTTCACAGCATTATTGACAATAAAATAAATACACATATACAAGAATGTGTCATAAAAAAGAAACAAATCACAATTCTGTCATCATTTACTTTGTAATTTAAAATACATATGTTTTTCTTTTTCTCTGAAATACAAAAGGTGAGTTTATTAAGTTCTTTTTAAAAAGGCCTCTCTTGTCCTCAGCAAAGTTTCAAAATTTCAAATGATCCAGAGGACTCGTGCGCTACATTTCATATCTTCTAAACTCATACAACAGTGTATGGATCAGAGCAAATTATTATTCTCTAATGTCTTTTGTTCCAACAAGCTCTTACTAAATCATTTAGTCAATGAGAACTTAAACAATGTTTAAAGAACTTTATATTTTTTCTGACAAAATTATTAGTCTACTCATCTGAACACACAACATATTAGTACTTAACGTACAAATCAACATTTTGCCTTGTTTACCACACAAAGCAGAAAACTTGAAATATAACACATAACAAGAGGTTTGTATGTACCTTGTAATGATACTGTCATAAAAGTTGATAAGTTCTTCTTTATTACATTCAAAAGAGCATCCAGATCTCAGACAGGTCTGATGATGGTGAGTAAACGATAACATTTCTTCTTTACAATGAACTGTTCCTGTATGTATACATGTTGTATCATGTTTACCAACACCTAAACAACAGTTAGGTATACCATACAATAAACAAAGTATGGCTATAAAACAGTGTTTATATTTTGCACATAAAAAGGGTGTGACAGGAGAACTGTGGCAAGGTGACCCTTTTGCTGATTTATGGGCTATGTTTGCCAGGCCCCCACAGGAAGAGATTTGTCATCAGAGTCCCACCAGTGTAGGGTTACAGGCTTCAAGTAATCTGCTCTCCAGTTTGGGCTATGGTGGTACAGTAACTTGCTAGTCTTTCATACCAGTGAGTATTACTTGCAGTATTAATTGTATACTTAAAGCGTTCTAGATACAGTTTAAATTTCTTCAAAGAAAAACGAATTAAATCACAAACATTTCTAAATGAATAACTTTAGAATAACTTCTAAATGTAACTACAAAATATACTGTACAAAATGTACAGTAGCTCAGGATCCCCTTCTTTAGTTTGCTTGTGTTGTACCTGTAGTACCATCACTAATGCATTTATGGCCTGTACAAAGATATGCTCATGAAACTGAGGGTCTGTTAGCCTTTCATAAAAGCCTCTGGTGACATTACCAGCAACACTATAAATGTAATTATATTCCCAGGTATTAACTATGTCCCCTCAAACAATAGCACCCATACAGGTTAATGGAGGGTCATTCAAATGAAAGAACTAAAGCTATCCCCACTGAAAAGAACACCGTAAACCGGAACAACTCCTTAGTTTATGCTAGGATTGATTAGACTAATGCTGGTGTAGCTGGTGGCTTTTCTGGTTGACCAAATATATCTTGCCCATTAATCTAATTAAGGTGGGACAGCACCATACCTGCATCTAAACCACAACACCCTGTAAGCTATAGACCAGCAACAGTGGTCTTTTTAGCAGGGACAGATTACATAATCACCACCACCAGCTGACCAAAACTGCCATAGCATAAATCAAAAGAGAGATGGAGGCAGAATGCAGAATGCAAGTCAGAGCTGTCAGATGCCCTCAGCCTCATGGGAAAAAAAGAAGAACTCACCTCAGAGCCTACAGATCTAAGCCATCACTGGGTAAGTAAGCTAAATAAAGACAGCTGTATCAGCCAGTGTCTCTGAGGACAAGCCACAGAAAGGTGACAGAGCTAATTTAAATATGCATCTGGGCGGGAGGAGCGTTGAACGACGTAAGGAAGAGGATTAGCTGTTGATCTCTTGTTGTTTTGCACGGCTGTCTTACAGGAGCTCCACGGAGGAGATGCTGGTCCACACCCCCACAAACACTCGCCTGACACATGGCGTCTTTGCTCATCAGGCTTCTTCCAGGACCCACAGAAATAGAGCGAATGGTCTGCAGCTGAGAGTGGGTGTCATTTGAAACTTGTTTGCATCCACACCATCAATAGAAAGGAAACCATAAATATAAAAAGGAGAAAAGTTCAGGTCCAGATGATCCATGCAGAAGATTTGCATGACCTTTTTAAGATGTTCTCTCTCCTTTCAGAAGCTTTCACACGTGATGGACCTATGACTTTTTTAGTCATTTGCGATGCCTGGATAAAGATTTAAAAATAATTTCATGGAGATTTGCACTCATAATAAAAGCTATTTTTAGCTGAGGAAATACATTAGAGCTGAGAATGTTTATGAACCATAAAAATGTCAAAATAAATTTCCATGACTTTATAAATTGTACTAATTTCCATGACATTTCCAGACCTGGAAATCACAATTTTTAAAATTCCCTTATATCATCAAGACCGTGGAAACGAAGAGATGAATTTCCGTATCATTCAAGAAATTAATGTATCAAAAGACTGCAGTCTGCATATATTACTCTCAGGAAAATAGGGTTGGCGTAGTGCTTGAGTTATGGAGCATCCTTAAGAAGCTTGGCCCGATCCAATTAAAAAGAGCTTCCTGGTGCCTGTCATTGCAGCCAGCTTTGGTTCTTGGTAAGACAGTAAAGCTCTATTCTACTACCACCCACTAAGACACCTCAAAGACAGACAAATCTTTTTTCATCACCTTACATCACAGTCTGTCACACTGAAATGCAGGGTGTGAAGGTTATCAGCTTAATTAAATAACTACAAAAGAACCAATGGCATTAAACATTACACGTAAAAGCATGTACAAATGACTCAAAAAGCCTCTGGTATCTCATAGCAGGCATAATAAAAAAAGAGAATTTATGACAGTTTTTATCAGTTTTTCTCATCCCGTCAGCATATGACATTTTTTTCTAAATTGTGTTGCCTTTATGTTTAAAATGAGAACAAAAACAAATAAAAATAATAAAATGCCAAAGGAAAGATAAACCTAATTGAAGATATATGCTTTGAAAACAAGTCTTATTATCTTACACTGTTTTCCCTCTCAGGTAAATTTATTTTGTTTTTTGAAGATATTTTTCATTGAGAAATAAGACTGAATAGGATAGAGCTTTTTTCAGATGTAAAAACTCACACCTAGTAACTCAGAAAATCAATCTCCTAACACTAGCAAAGAAAAACACAACAGTTCCCATAAAAAATCAGTACCCCCAATATTAGATTAGACCTCATTTGCATTTATAATCCTCTGTTATTGTCTGTCAATGTTTATTTTGTCTATAGAAAGAGAACTCACAGGCTAGTCATAATATTTTACAAGGTCTTAAAATGCCCCTACCTAATTTCAGTCTCCCAATCATTAAAGTTTTGATATACCCAGTAGAAAACAAGTGTCTTCAACCATTCTCTCCCTGTGCCCGTTTTAAAGATCCCATCTGTTGGGTAGCGGGCTGAGCAATGAACTGCGTTTGTTTAAATATATTCTGAAAGCCCTCTGGCTCAACTGGTGAAATCAGATGAGTCACAGAGAGGTGGACGAGGAGATAAGAGTGGAATGAAACTGCATCATTCTGCTAGCATCACGTTGAGAGTCACCCCCCATTAACCTGAGAGATATTGCCTGGATCCTCTCTGGCCGCTTTAGGGCTAGTACAATAGAAACAGGATCAAATAAGCCTTCAGCCTAAAGTAGGTGCTGCAGACATCTCTCCTCGTCTGCCACGTCCATGTACCTGCTACTTTAACTGCGCGTTATAGAAACTACAAACGCTAGCTGGGCTGGAGTTTCCGTGTTCGGCTTCAGTGCTGCCGATACAATGACACGTCTCTGAAAATCCAGTGAATTATTAATGGGGTGGTGTAGAGATTTACGCTCTCACTGGCCTTTGCTAAAGACTCTTTTAGAGGTCTGACAGACTGTGTTGACTGGGGAGAGTTGGGGGGGAGTGGTGTGAAGTGATATCTAGTTCCAAGGATAAAAAATTCATGAGATCAGGCTGATCTATTGCGCTCTCCGGTGAGATTGCGGAGCGGGAAGGAGATATCAGACAGCGAGAGGTACTGTTTGAAAGCAATCAGTGAGACTTCTATTTTGAAGAGCAAAAAAAATGGGATGGTGTATACAGTGCTTATGTTCTGTTGGTATTATGGGGGCAAAAATAAAATATCACATCAGAATCAACTTTAAATGCAGACTCAACACTTGTCTACTCTGGACTCAGTTGCATCATACACTAACACAAATCATACAGTATATACCCTAAAACCATTATATTTCCTTTGAGGCCTTATTGTATATAAAACTCTTCATGGTGACATAGGCTGAGCTTAGCAAGTGGTGTTTTCACCGGTAACATGATTTATGCGCTGTATTCTAAGTACTGTAGCTTTGGAGGAAAAGCATCTGCTTTGAACGTAAATGTAAAGTTGTTCATTTATTTTACACACAAAGAGCTAAAAGAATAACTTCGGTGACTGATACCATGTGACATTGAAAGCCATTAGATTTCAGCCTTTGTTTACTAAAATCTTCACATCGGTGCATAAAATAAAATAAGCACAACTTTCTATAACTCCTGTTGTGGATTTAGAGGTTCCTGCAAACTGCACACCAAAATTGCTGAGGTGCACCATCCATCTGCTGCAATCCACACACATCTATGTGTCCACCAAAAGATACTGAAACGATTCAGTATTCAGTCAATGTAGCATGAAACAACTGGGATGGATTAATGTAGCATCTTAAAACCTACTGTTGTCGTTGGCCCTGCAAGAGGAAAATGTAACTACAAATTCCACAAAATTGAGTTATGATAGAAACCAAGTCTCTGTGACAGATGGATTTCTATTCAGAGAAAAGTGTGAATTGATATCAAATGAATCAAAATTAAACTTTGAAGCCATTACAGTTGTTACTTTTTTATATGGCAGGTTTGCTTTACAAGTTAGGTGAAAAACAGCAAAGTTCTGTCATAGATTAAATGGCAGGAACATGATAATTCAGCAGGAAAAGGAAATATGTCTCCCATAGCAAGTGGATGATGTAATTAATTCTTGGTAGACTAGTTAGTTCTGGTCTGCTAATTCTAAACCATCTGGGATGTTTTCATTTGACAACAATTGGAGACCGAAATACTCAAGATGCAGCCCATTGCAGGGACCTTATTTAAATAGACAGGCCCTGGTCACCCCTTGTAGATGTGAGATGTCAGCTTTTGTGCAATGAAACAAGGGAAACAAAAACAATACTATAACACAATGTAACATGTCAGGTATATTTCTGTGAACACAGTGTTGAAATATGAATACTGACCTTTCCATGAATCTTTGCAGGTCTTTAATCTAACAGCGTGTTTGATTTAGCATGAGATTGTTTTACTCTGCTGGGCACACTGATCTGTATAAATGAAACAAAATGCTTTATAGCAATTTAAAAAGTTTCTCTGACGAACCAGTGCAATCATATTTTTTGATGATACATGTTATATAACAAATCTAGTTTAACAAATCTAACTCCAAAATGAAAGGATAATAACCTGACTAACTCTAACTAACTAGTTAACCAACTTCTAACATTAAAGAACAGCAAAACACAATCTCAAAGAGCATAATACAATAAAACAATCTTCTTCAGCAGGTGGTCAGATTGATTATTTTCTATAATATTACAGTCACTTCTATAAAGTACTGCAGAATATCTCTCCATCTCTTGCACATGCAGGCTGCTGTAGGAAGCACAACAGAAGAACGAGTTGAACTCTCCGGTTATTGCCTAAGTAATTTATGTAAAGTAATACTGTGGGAGCAGAGAGAGAATGTGCAATCATTTGAGCTCAGGGATTTGCAAGTGTTTTAGAAGTTTAGGGAAGAATGTGTAATGCTCATTCAACCATTTCGTTTTCTTCCTCTTTTTTTCTTTCTTACTGCAGAAAATGTTTGCCTCTCACCCCATCTGCATCTTCTGGCAGATGCATGCCTGTGTTTCAACCATGCAGTCACAACAGAAACTGGGAGAGAACTCTTCTGACAACCATAGTATTTCTGAGCCACACGCACGGCAGTTCGTGTCATCAGATCAGCCGAGACGTTCTTCTACTCCAAAAACCTGCTCTGACATCTCCACCCGCACAGTCAACAATCTCAGCCTCTATCTATACTTCTCATCCTCTTCTGCCAACATCACTCACCACTGAGGACTTTATTATCTACTTTGAGAAAGTGGGCAACATCACTTGCCTATTCTCTCTCCACCCTGACACAATGTGTTGTCCACCTCCTTCACCACCTCTACACAGAGCACTCATGACTTCCTTCAAGACTACTTCAATGAAAATGCTCCAGCTTCATTGCCCATTTTCTTCTCTCCCCATGGGTGTTATATACTGTGCTGTGAACATAGTGGTCAAATGTCCCCATCATTTTTTTTTTTGCAAGGACATATATGCTTTCAATAGACATATTTGTTTACACAAGAAACCAGCAGTGTTAAAGTGAGTCTGTAACTACATTGTTGAATTGAATTGAAACTTGTTTCTGCTGGAGCACTTACAGCTAGCGTCTGATTTTACTGGGCATATATGTTGCATTTGACACTGGTTTGGATCAAATATTAATATACTGTTTTTGGAATGTTTAAAAACACATTGCAAACTCATAGCTAGCTAGCGATTTTCAATATACATTTTTAAAACAACATACAAAAATATTGCCTTAACATCTCCAGTAAAAAAGCCAAAGATAACTGTACCTTGTCAAGGTGAGGCAGGTATTTATGTGGAAATTGAAAAGAAAACTGGGGATAATCCAGACCCAACAGGGGGAATTCATTTGCCTATGTCAAAGAACATAACAACTGGAAACAAAAGCTGGATTATGAAATGTGGAGAAATACTAACCCAAGCATGCTTACTTCAGACATTCTGAGTACTAGCACTTAGCACTTAGACTCAAGTGCCAGTGTTATATACACAGAATGGTAAAGGCTAACTGTGTTTATCTAAGTGGCATAAACTTTCAACCTCTTGACATATCTCTCACAGCAAGATCAAAAACAATTGATTCATTTTCATTTATTTACCCAGACCTTATTTTTGCTATACAGATTGCATTCACTAGCAGCTATAGAGTTTTTAGTTTTCAAAGAAACAAAGGTTGTATTTTCAAAAAGATGTTAAAGTGTCCAAGAAGTAATGAGAAATGTGGCAACATACACTTTTTAATAAGTAAATGGGTATTAACTGAATATGGAACAGATTTAAATATGACTAATAGAATGATGCTCATTGCTGCCTTGTAGAAACTGCAATATTACTGCAGAATTATTGTGTACAATAATTTTTCTAATGGGTCAGGATTTACGGGATTTAAGTCTAAAAACAGAATGTAAATTGTACATTGTCAAGTTTTGCGTAATAAATTTAAATATAATGTGTTAATACATTTAAAACTATAAAAATGCAAGGTGCAGCATTTGTGTAAAATTTCAGGAAATTTCAGTGACAGTTCAAATTCTGTAGAGCGTTCAGATAAATTTTGCATATGAACATTTTGTGCTGGCCTGGCAATCAGTAATCGCACACTAGCTGCTTCCCTTCAGTTATTGTTGGACACAACTGAGGAATACATTTTGTGGTACTGTGTGCCTGGCACAACTCATACTATATGAGCCCTCAGGTTTAATCGTTCTGAATGATATAAATTCCTTCACACATTTTTATAGGTCTCCTATCTGCCCTGTGTCTGTGTATGTAAGCGAGACATTCTATGTGCTTGGCAAACCTCTAGGTGGAACGGACCATGCTGTGGCTTTCTCCCTATGCCAAGCCCCAGAGCTCGCCAGGATCCACAGTTTTTTCCAGACCTGTGGTAGAGCCAGAGCAAGGGAGGCAACAGAAGGATAAAAGAGACAGTGGGGAGAAAAAAAAGCAGCTTCCAAACCTCACCCACATCCAGTCATTTTGGCCTGAACATGTCAATGTAAAAACAAACCAATTACATTTGACCTCTATGCCTGTTTCAAGACAGCAGCAGGAAGTAATTACAATGAAAAGTCTCCCCATCTCTGTTTTCCCCAGTGACATGTTGGTGCACCAGGTGGGATAGGAGAAGACGAACTGAGCTCAAAACAAGCTCATCTCACTGGAAGCCTGACATTCCCTTCAACATCCTGCCTTTATTAAACCCTCTACCAGGAGAGCTTCAGCTGTGTCAAATTCTGCTTTAAGCATTTCACGCTTTGTGGAGATCCATGTGAATCTTCTCAATCATCTAAAGGCTTCTTGCTGAAGACCTTTAGACCTAAAGGCTATAATGTTACAGCAACAAAATAAACAAACATAACCAAAAGTGCTTCACCTCCTTAACATTCACATCTTTATATAGTTGCAGTAGATTTGTAACATTATGTTTGCTTCAGCATCTTAAATGAAATGTTAAATGAAATGTTAAATAATATAACAAAACAAATGTTACAGTAGCTTTACCCAGGTATTTCACAAAAACAGTCAAATATTTACAAGACATAAGTTTGTCATAACCTGTAACCTCATGTTACCTGCAAAACTGACAATTGAATCTGTTTTGTATCTTAACAAGGATCATGATTCGAACTGATTTAATGCACCTTGCCTCCCATGTTCATGCAATGTCCCCAGGCTCAGCGGCAAAGCCAGGGGGTATAATAGCTTGTTAAACATGGTGCAAGGCTGACTGACTGGTAAAATAAGCTCGACTTGTGCAGAATTGGAAGCAGCGTTGGACCAATTACCCCATGGTGATGGCAATACATGGCAGAGGCTATAGGCACAACTTTTGTAATTGATGTTGCTAGGTACCTTCCAGGGCTGCTTGGAGGCATGCAAAGGGTACAGATGGGTTCAGTAATGTATCCTTCAAGAGGGTCACGTGACATATCAGACCAGATCTCTGTAGAATAGCACTACCTGCTGCCTTCCTCCGCACTCAGACTGGTGAAACTGGGTGAGGTGCAGGCATGCCCAATGTGTGAGTTGATGAATTGTTATTTTTGAGTAACAAGCTGATGAACAGAGCATCCAAGCCTCTTATTGGCATGAGAATGAGTCAACAGTTAACAGAGAGCTTGCAAATATTTATGAGATAAGAAATAAATAATATTTCATAAATGTAGCAACTGTTTGTGTCCATGGAAAAAAGTAATTAAGAGGAGGCTAACCTAGATACCTACATGGAGTTACTACATGGAAAATGACACTGTATTCACCTAAACACATGAGTTTCCCTTCATTAATACAGATATTAATGGAATACAATTTGACACTGAACGTAAGACACTGAAATCAGAGATGCTAATTAACAGGAGTGCTGCAAAAATTAGTTTAGTAGGTGACTTCTAACTAAGTACCTCTGCTAAGCTGAATTTATTTAGACTATTGTAATTAGTATAAGTATTAGCAGATAATGAAGCATGTCAACAATGGTAAGATTAAGTTTTATGAATTAAATTATAACTTGACTTTGAACAATCATTTGAAAAAATTGTGCAAGCTTTTTAATTAATGTTAAGTATCTGCAAAAAGCTGCTTCTTAAACCAATTTCATCTGTCTTGCTTTATGGAGACAGACACACTGGCTTCTGTTTCGTCCACAACACACTCTCATTTGCAAAAAGACATATTGCATGTTGACATAATCTGTTGACAGACCATTTTTTTCAATACTAATGATTTTATTTGCAGTCGGGCAACATGTGGTATTTGTTATTTCCTGTGGCCTGCCAATCAGTTGTGCATGAAGCCGTCCTTTCTGGTAATGGGTCTATAATGCGGTGTGTGGACCTCTTCTCTGTTTCTGCTGAGAAAATGCAGAGCTAAAAGCACCATCTCTCATTAAGATTTCACTGTGGTAGGTAACCCTGCCACTCATTACAGCCAGTCGCTTCCTCACAATGTTTTCTTTCCTCTTGAGGCAGAATGAAACTTCCCTGTAGAATCTTAATATACCTGCTAAATTGTAGAGTATGTTTGTTTATGTATAGGTTATGTAAAATGTCCTCATAAAATATAATTAAACATAAAAAAACAATTCACAAGGACAGTTGAAGTGCTCCACACTAATTGAAATGTAAAATAAATTGACCAAATCATGTTTAGCTTGAGATTTGTTGAAACTGAACGTCAGCAGGGTTCTGTAAAGGGAAGGATTTATGGGTTGGGTATATATAGCAAATATAATTTTATTACGAAAATCATTGCGGCATTGAGAGGTCCTCACTAATATAGCTTCAACAGTCTTTGTGTTTGTGTGTGTAAAAGAAAAGAAAGAATTGCGGTGAAGCTGTACCCGCTGTTTACTGCTTCACGCTCACTACCCTTCTGTATTATTAACATCTGCAGACATGAGACATTTGACTTTCACATTCTCTCTAAAAATCAATGGTTGTAATCAATGATCATTGATTTTGGAAGATGAACGCTAGTAAATCGAGCCGGTGTTCAATAAAAATGATGGCGTAAACATTTAGATAAAGCTATGAAACGGATCGTTCAATCAGATGCACAGTGACCAATCAGGAAATGGCTTGGCAATGGGCATGTACTCAGAAACCACCACAAATCCCACATAGTGCAAGCCAGTTAAGGACTTAAGCACCTAGCCTGCAACTGGTCTGCCCACCCCCCTCTTTCATTCTCTCTTAGTCTACCTATAGTACAGAGACAAACAAGTTCAGCCCCTGCTAATCGATCATACCTGTACTGTTTTCATACAACAGATCAATATTGTGGGCTAGTAAACACTTTTGCAGAGCCCCTGCTCCTGTACAAAAGCTCTTTTACCCCCATTTTAGGGTAGAAAAGTTTTATATGCCTGTGTGTCATGTTGGTTGTACGATGGCCTTATTGTGTGGGTCGAACTCCAGGGGCCAGGAGGAGTCAGTGAAACAAACAGAATACTTTGAAATGGCTGAAAATAATTCTTAGAACAAGTCATATATTGAACACATAGTCCCAAACAGGTTTATTCTGGATGTCACTTAAATGTACCTTACATTGCTTTATACTGTATAAATCAATAGAGCCTATGAGGTCAGATCTTGTTCTGGCTGAAAACCAGCTACTTAGACAGGAAGCAACCACCTGACTGACAAGCTAGAGTTTGTTCATTGTTAATTTTATCTACTCATTCAATAGTGTAAGAACTTCATAGACACCTCATAAATAGATATCTAGCTCCTGTTATAAAGTAAATAATTATTAGCACCATTAACTGTTAAAATGTTACTATACACTCACAGTAGCAACACTTGAGATTAAATAAATGTTGGCCCCTTTTAAAGTTTGGTTTTAAAAAGGCATGAGGAAAGTAAGGTAGGATTCATTACTTCTGAATGGCTAAGATGCTTCAGAATATGGCTCATTGTGTTGAACCTGCTCATTGAAATGCAGTAAGACTAATGATAGCTCTCTTTCTTTCAGCTGAGGACTGCAGTTTTCATACTTCAACCCTGTGCCACGCATGTTTTACAAGTTCTGTTCAGAGACGTCCTTGAAATGTAACACAACACAGTAAATAGGACAATGTCTGCTGAGACCTCGCTACCTTTGAAGAGCTGCATACTGCACAAAATAAACAAACCGGTGCTAACGTTGCCTGTGATACACTATCAAGGAAAGCACTAAGGCAAAAGATACTGGATATTTGTACAGCATTTTTGTCATATCTTGCTTGTAAACTCTGAATAAAAATGTGTAAACTAAAATAAACACATATATACATGAATATATACATTACTACATAAATGTTTAAAACTATAAAAGGAATGTTTGGATATGTAATATTTACTGATATTTCTGCTGCACTACAGCAACAGATATAAATAACTGTTTGAGAAGATAATACCATCTCTAAGATGTTTTCACAGTACTGTATATACAACTTACAATGTATAATTTATATAGACTTTCACAATGTATTTTTGTAGTACTGTTCAATGGTACCATATCAGATCATACATCAAAATAGCATGGAATTAGAACCTTATTATTAGTTGTTTGACTACGATTTATAAACAAAAATCATGGTAATACCATGGTACATTCTAATTGGGGATATTAATGCACAATGGAAACACAATGTCCTTATTGGCAGTTTTTCAGTTCAGAGCCATTTATGTGACAAAAGCATCAAACCGTAAATAATGCTACCATTCCTTCCAATATTACTGTTGAACTTACACTGTTGACTGGATTTATTTCTGCCCATTGCAAACAAAATCAATTAAACAAGAGCTTTTCCAGCCCACAGAGGAGAAAGAAAATAAGTCTGTGGGTGTGTCATTCTTTTAACGTGACACACTAGAAATAAGCAACACTCTAAATCTCTTTCCTTTTGCTTTTTAACCCACTAACATATTCTTGTCCAGCAGACACCTACCGAGCACAAAAAACAGTGCATTTCAATCACAAAACATGTGTTTCATCTGTTGTTCTGTTGTTTATACCTGCCAGCTGCCCTGTCTTTATCTACACCTCTTATTCCATCTTCTGTGTGGTGTTTGGGCCTGTGCTGGGGCTGTTATTACTGCTGACTGTGTGCGATGTCAGTGGTGTTTTCTCTGCCCAGTGGAGGGTTGGAACAGGCCGTGAAAGTTACAGTAGATCTGGTGTTATGTTGTGATTAGGTTTAACTGTCTTCTGCCCTGCTGTTGGGGAACAGTAAAGGTCATCCCTACCTGAGGTGAACCCCAAGATCCAACATGCTCCGGCCTTAGCTTGTTTTCTTACTTCACAGCCTGTGGCCCAACCTTTAACTGCTTAGTTGGCTGATTGGCATTGTACTTACTGCAGTGAAGCTTTATGCTCTAACATTAACATTCGGGTCTCGTGAAACTGTCATAATGACCTTGAAATGAGACTTGGTATCACAGTAGAGGCGATCGTGGTGGATTGAGAAAGACGGTCCCTGAGGTCTCTCGGATGAGGGTAATAAAGCTCAGTATCGACTTAATGTCCTGTTAAGAGGGCAGATATTCTGGACGATTTTTATGCAAAAGGTAGCCAGCAATATCTCGTAACACCACTCGCAAACTTGAAACCAGATTGGCCTTGATGGCCTAGTCTAGTCAATAGATAGTTATCATTAATACTATGTGGATAGATTTTATATTTTTAAAATATGTTTATGTGCTTCTCTAGCTGAGTCTGGTTCCTGGTGAGGTTTCTCCCACATCTACTTAAACATTGTAGGTTTTTTTAACTGTCACCTTTGACTTGTTTACTACAAGAAAAATGCTATACAAATACATTAAATTAACTCCAAAATGGTGCGTTGCATTCATGTCTGCAGAGCAAGCATTATATGTAGTTCACCCACCAAAGTTATGAGTAAATGAATAATAAGTAATAATAATAATGGTGCTTGCCTTAGCAAATACAACAAATTAAAAAAATTACCCTGGAGGGGCATTTATTAAAGGCCTAAGAAAAAAATTTAGTGCTATAAATGAGGAATTTGCAAGAACTGCCCTCCTGAGGTCCTCTGGGGGAGACAGGGGTAGAGATGAGTGGATTCTTCATGTTCTGAAAACAGGAGAGGAGGTCGTAGGGTGCCGGCTGGCTCTGGTCAAGTTTATATCTCAAGTGGGAGGGTGCATTCTATGTGAGCATCACTGTGCTCTATTCACTCTGAAAGGCAGAGTACTTGAAGTGAGTGCTCAAGGGTGCAGGGCATTACTGTCTTATGTTGTATGCTTGTGTATGGTACTAGATAGTATTGGCTCTTTGTTTTATCTATGTTACCTTGATAATGTTTTAGGAATGTTCATAACATTTTGTGTTATATGCTTAACCATGTCTCCAGTTATTTAAAATTTACTGTGCATCGGTGTTTCAAATGGTAAAAACAAATGTGAAATTATGTAAATATGTAAGAAACACATTGATTTCAAAGTGCACTAGGTATTTAGGTATTTAAGTGATATAAAATCACAGGGACCCAGAGATTTTTCATTAATTATGTTTCAGAATGAAGGACACAGGACCATGTGATCATATTCACAGAAAGCTAATCTTCCATTGTGTTTAATGCTAAGGTGTTACATGCAGACAAAACATATTGTGAATATGAACAAACAATTATAAAAGCAATGTATAACACTTAAAATAAAATGAACTAAATCATGACAATTTGTAAATATGCAAGTAAATATTGTCAACTGGAATATAATATAATTTCATCATGTCTTCTACAATAGCATCAAGCACATGTCAAGACTCTCTATTAAGATCTAAACCCTTTAAAAACATACATAATCGCTTAAATAAATGAACACGACAAGTAAGTATTATTTCAAAGGCCTTGATCCAAGGTATAATTAACATGCATTTATATTGATTACTAGCATTGATTTTACCTTCAAAGTAGATGAGGCCACACGTACGATTTTTTCCTCCGTACAATTAATTCTCTGGAGTAATTGGTCTGTCAAAAAGCATTACAAAAGCATTATTCAATTAAAGTAATATTTCTTTAATTAATGAAATAAATACTACTGGAAAATCCTCCTTCCCACCTCACAATTATCACTATATGTTCACATCCTCAGAATGCATTTAAAGGAGAAATTCATCCAATAAAAACAGTTATCATCACTCCCCCCTTAAGTTGTTTAAAACCTGTGACTTTCTTTATAAATTTTAAAACGTTTCACTGGTTTTAACTGCAAACTTAATAAGAAACCATAAGAGTACTATATAAATTGTCACCAAGTTCAGAAGAATTGAATATAACACATGGTAAACGGCAAGTTTATATTACATTTGCATCCTCATTTAAACTGGAAAGTAATGGTCCCCATTTATAGTAACTGCATGGCAAAGAGCAGCCAACACACTTCTTTATACATGGTGAGTAAATAATGACAGGATTTTCATTTTTGGGTGAATATCACTTTAAAGCACAAACCTCAACAGAAAGGTCACATAATCTGTAATCTTAAGGAGAACACTGCTTTTGTCCCTCTCGTCCAGCGACCAAAGAGTCAGACAGTCAGTGGTGTGCAGGAGAAGGTCCTCTGAAGTCCACAGAATGAAATGAATTATTAATGGAATAAATCTCCAACAGAAGGACAAGAAAAAGACAAATGTCTTTTGGCATGAGCTGCAAAGAAATGAGTATAGTCTCAAGGCTAAGCAGGTAGACAAAAGCAAGATATATCAGTAAAATAGCAGGAGCTTATAGCAGTGTAGAGCCATTCTCCACATATTTCAGCCCCACTGAGAGAAACTCAAAATCACGGCATTACAGGCACTATGTTGACTGTGATTGTATGCTCTTACTTTGACATAAACTGTGGGGCATATCAGGTGTAATAAAACATGACAAGCTGAAATATGGTTTGTAAATATAAAAAAATTACCGTGTCCAAATGCAACATGAAAAATGCCTACAAAATATTTCTCTGGAAACCATGAGAAAATATGTAGGGGTCATTAGACATAAAATGAGAAGTGTTAGTCAAAACAGGCTTATCTATTTCATTCTGCGCCCAAGGCCATTCTGATGGACTTAAAGGCAGCCAGACATAAATGAAATGCTGGTTTTCAGTAAATAAGGCCTGTGTGTGAGAGATGTTTTGATGGGAATCTTGTCATAATGAGTGAAGTGATTACCAGCTGACTGATGGCTGCTAGAGCTGAGCTGAGAAACGCAATCAGAACATGACACACTTCATTTTTTTGTTTTTAATAGTGAGACAGGGCTTGATAATGTACACTTTTCTTTCTGTTTCATTTTTGTGTCCTTGTCTTACTTTGTCTTACTGAATCTTTGTTGTTTACACCCAGCATACACGTCATATAATAGTCCCAGATGTCATTATACTGTATACAGTATATAGTTTACAATAACAATAAATAAAACATTTTATATACACACACACACACACACACACACACACACACACACACACACACACATATATATATATATATAATGTGCATTTTATTTTATATATAATGCATAAATAAATAATAATTGAAACATAACTGTGGCATTGCCTCTACAGAACTCCTGTTGCTTAACAGGTAAAACACTGTGCAATCCCCAGCAATATTATGGGTTTGTATGCGCAAATGCAGATCTTAATCCATTTTAAATGTTTTGCACATTTAAAATGGATTAAGATAGGAAATTTGGGTGGGACATACAAAAGGAATCCTCACATTGTTTTTATAGCCAATAGGATTTATTTACATCAATGATTCCTCTAGCTAGTTAGTTGCAGCTGATATTATGATATTCTCATTCCAGAAAGCATATATATGAAAAGAAAACCATGTAATGGTCTAATATTTTCTTTCCATTTTGTCAGAGGAGAGACGAGTGTACATTTTAAAATACATTTTAAAAGACTATAGTTTAGTCAACTTTAACACTAGCATTAAAACTCGGCTTTTGATTTCATTGGATCTTTAAGCACAGGGCCCCTGTGTTGAGGGAGGTGGTGCTGGGAAACAGAATGACATATTATAATTAATCATAAAAATTTACAATAAGCTCTTTGCTCCCGAACTTTCTGATATAGGTGATACAGGCAATCATCTATGGCGGCAGCGTTCTCTGCCCAGACACGCACTCCACTTCTCACTCATCCGATGCCATTTCACAGGATCACGCCTGCTGTGTGTCCTGCTTGCCCCCTCATTGAAAATGAATTGTGCCCTACCGGGAAACTGTTTCAGAGCCCCTCCTGCGCTATACTTCACTCCCCATCCAATATTGGTTCTACACCACAGAAATAGTCTATGGAGGCTTTTTTCACTCACAGTGATAATCATGCCCTTGAACTGATGGCACTCAAACCTTTTGTGTTTACAGTTTAATTTAAGTGAAAATGCAGGTACTGTGTCTTTGCGTAGTCTTGGTGATTAAGGTATACATGGCCCAACCCCCAACAATTGCAAATTCAGTTGAATAATTTAAGTCAAAAGAGCTCTGCAGCAATTAAAACAGCTGTACTGTACGTGAAACATTCACATAGATGATGATAAAGCTGGGAAGCAGCCAAACATATACAGCCAAAAGAAACTCACATGACTGCCAATTGTAAACACACTGCTTGATGAGGAAAAAGGTCAGTCCTTGGCAGGAAGTGTCATAACATGAGAGAGATGACCAACTATTGAGTGTGAAAGGCTGCAACTGTGCTTTAGGCTTAGCAACCTAACACACATACACATACATTCATCCCCTTGAGTCTGCCCTTCCAATCTACTCAAAACTAACCCCAAAACTGCACATCAAAGGCAGGTGAAAGTGACAAACATCCATCAACACACAGCCAGAGAAACACATTAGAGATTATGAAGGCCTCACATTGCCTCCTGGGGCGTCCCACCGCAGAACAGAAATCCATTCTCACCAAATGCCCACGTGCCCCAGTGTAACTCCTCCAGGAAAAGCAGGATATGAAGTTGGTGTCTGGAATGGTTTCACTTGATCCCTTTAACGCAGATATATGAGTCTGAGAGATTCTATTTTTATCCCGTCATTTTTCATGGAAAATATACCATCCATTCCAAACAGGCAAATGATATATTTAGCCCAAAGGAGGGAAATGAATCCCTTTCCAAAGAGCAGAAAAATGTAAGTTTAGGAAAAATAATCAGTCATAAAAATGTTAATAAAACCTCCTTCATTGAAGTCATCTTTAACTTTTGCTAATTTTGTTCCTGTATTGACTACAGACAGTAGCACAGTCACAAAACTGAAAGTAATATGCTTGGATCTAAATCCAGCCTGCTTATTAAGATTACTGAAGCTATAAAATGCTTGCACAGACTGATTACTGATGTTTGAATGGACTCTGAGTTCACCTCTGCTGCACTCACACCTGATCACTCTACTGTTGTAAAGGTAATAGACCGACTCATTCAGCACAGTGGAAAAAATGACCCTGGTCGCTTGTATAATTAGCTTAAAAATCTCACTCGTCTGTGCTTTAATGAAAGCTTGAGGTATTTTATTATACATATTTCAGGCATTTTCAAACTCAATATAACAAAAGCACATGAAGCACATTGCTTGCAGTTTATATACAGCTCTAAACATAATTCTTCATTTTAGTACTGGAAACTTAATTCCACTAGCATTATTGTTAGCATGTTGCTAACAATTTGATATTTAAGACCGACATAGAATATTGGATATCTATTTACATTTAATTGAACTACTGTTTGCTGAATGATCTTTAGAACTTAATGAAATATAAGTTTCTTTATAATCAACCCTTCACATGTCATGTCTGCCATTTCATTTTTCATCAATGAATCCTGGGACAATCTTAACAATGAAATGATGCAAATACTACAAATACATTGCATTAGTTAATGCATTAATTATTTAACAGTGTTGGTTTGCAATGAAGGATTGCAATGTGGTTTGCAAAACCATGCAATGTCACGTTTTTATAAAAAATTTGTAACTTTTTTCTTTTTAAATTTTCTTTTTTCAATTTCTTTTCAGTTTCATTTTTGTAATAAATCTGGTGTCAAAACATTTCTAGCCAATGGTGACTTAAGCTTCATTGTGTCCATAGGGACTTGATCTGACACCCAGAGCTTAATGCTCAGAAGGCTTATGTCCTTTTCTCATAATGAATGTGTCCTTTCCCTTTTTCTTTCTTGTTATTTCTTCTGTGTAATAACATGATCACTTCTGGCCTCCATTTTTAACATGACTGATTCTGGAAAGCGGGAGTCTTAAACAGCTGACCTCAATTTGCCTAACCGCTATTTAAAATTGAGACTTGGTGCAATTGGTCTGTCATGCCTTTAAAACACTTGATTTGCTGGCCTGGTGCCTTGATCGGGCCATTACTATTTAAATTACAGCGTCTTGTGCTTTCCTTTGCATTGCGATCTTTCGTTTTTCTCACATGAAACACCTTCAATTCCCCTGATTGGAATTCGTAAGTACTTTATCTGATGATTTGGAAAATGGACACTTGTTCAAGCGCAAAATATTCCCACACACATTCTCATTGTTTCTCACTGGTTTATTGTTTCATTGTTCTGTAGACTAAAGCAAGGATTAAATTTGTAGACTAAAATTTCTATAGACCAAAAAAGGATTAAGTACAGCACACTACAAAATAGATACTTCGTGTTGCACTATACAATTAACACACAGAAGAAAATACAGGTCCTTCTCAGAAAATTNGCATATTGTGATAAAGTTCATTATTTTCTGTAATGTACTGATAAACATTAGACTTTCATATATTTTAGATTCATTACACACAACTGAAGTAGTTCAAGCCTTTTATTGTTTTAATATTGATGATTTTGGCATACCGCTCATGAAAACCAAAATTCCTATCTCAAAAAATT
>JBAJNP010004715.1:0-24899 GCA_036877545.1 Yasuhikotakia modesta | reverse complement strand
GTGTGTGTGTGTGTGTGTGTGTGTGTGTGTGTGTGTGTGTGTGTGTGTGTGTGTGTGTGTGTGTGTGTGTGTGTGTGTGTGTGTGTGTGTGTGTGTGTTTATAATGTCAGCTCATCAGTTAGAAGCTCATCAGTGTAAAACAGCATCTTATCAGTTCCTCATTTGTCTGATTAATAATTAGCATGTCAAGTTTAAAACTCTTTCTCACCCCCTGTAGCGTCTCACTTATTTATCACCCCAGCTAATAATTCTAGGTTGTAAGAACATTAACAACAATGTCAAAAAATTTTAATCTGAATGTTCTAGGAATGTTCATCATGTTTTTAGATGTTGTTTTGCTTGGTTGTGAGAACGTTATTCAAACGCCGGGACGTGTGCTAGCAGTTTTTTTTATTATATAATGCAAAATGCAAACTTTAAATATTTATGATGCAGGATGGCGTCGCTGTCAACTTTCACCCTCACGCTGCAGACAGAAATGAGTCTGAGGTCAGATGATGTCAGTGCAGGAACTTTTTGCCTCATGCAGCAGAAATATTGTTCAGGTATGAACTTTATGTTCTCCAGGCCAAACATTAGGGTCATTTTTTTTCTGCTGACTTTGCTTTGTTAAAAAACACCCTGTGTGAAGAACAACACACATGCACACACACACACATGCTGGTACAGAGGCTACATGTTTAATAATTCAACATTCAGACACAGATCTGCTGCTGACTGTGAGGGGAAGTTACGGTTCAGATTAAATGGCAAAGCAGCTTTTTGTATTTAAAAGCAAACGGCCCCACACGCTTCACGGCCTGTTTGAGGCTTTATGATGTTTTTCAGGGCCTGATGTTTTTTTTCTGGCTTTTAAACATGACAAATTGCAGCTGTAATCAGTATTTTTCTTTTGAGAGATCACTTTGGTTTTATAGACACTTATCTGTGGAAATCAAAGCTTGATTTTGTTACTAAAGATGTGGAACACATTGCAGCCAATCACAGACATTCCTGGAGGATTATTAAAAGGTCGACTGTGACATCACTGTAAGATCAGAGCCACATGTTGTGTTTTTTGTGTTTAATCCGAACCGCACACACACTCACACACAACAGATAACTCATACTGCGAGCTGACATCTGCAACAAGATAACATGCCTCAGAAACATGCATTCTATTGGAGAAACCTTCAACACATGCAGAAACATTGTCATGTCCGGACGGCTGGTCTGACAGCACTTATCATGTTTCTATCGTCACGTATTATAGAATTCATGTATGTTTTCAGGGAATGTAACAATCACATCCCTGCTGTCCACATGCACAAGACTTTCAAATCCATTTAATTATGATTTCATGTTATTAAAACGTGCCATGCAACGCTTTGCTCAGTTAGGGGGGTTGAATGGCTTGGTTTTGGTTTTTAGTTTTATTTATTAATATTGTGTGCCTGTATTTGTATAAAAGTGCAAACAACTTGAGTTTTCTCTATACGAATGGTTCATTTCAGCCAATTCCAGTTCATTTCAGTTCATTTTAGTAGTAAGAACATTTCCCTAATGTTTTCAGTATCAAAAGTTCAAATGTTTCATAAAGATTAAAATTGTTGTTTTGAATGTTCTACTGTAGAAACGTCCAGTTGTTTTACATTACTGATTGTTAATGCATTTTTTAATTCTGTAATGTTTTTAAAATGTTACACTAGCAGCTGAGAAAGAACATTTTTGATATAAAATTTAATTTGATAATGTTGAGAGAACGCTGCCTGTGAGTTTTATGAATGTGGCATCATTGGATGACCTGGCGAGAGTTGTTTCAGAAATACGGAAGAATGCATGAGAAGCTCTTTGTATCAGTGCAGCTGTGAGATGTGAAGCGTTGTGTCGACCACAGGATGAAGGATTAACTGTTATTAATCCAGAAGGATTCAAACGTGTTCAGATGGGGCTTAACAGTTGTGGGCTCTGCATCTGAAGCGTTTCTTATAACACTGAACACACTGAACACTCATTAAACAATATTTCTGTCTTAGCTTTTACTATCATTTTTCATGGTGTCCCTGCAGCCTGAGAAACAAACAGATAATGAAGTAGATCATCTGTTCTTATTAAAGAAGCCAAGCAGCTTTTATAAAACAGACATTTTAAAATGGGCATCAGCGAGAAAACAGAGCGTTCAGCTCCCAGACCCCAGCCAACAGGAAATGTCCTCCAAATGTTAAATAATGTTCTCAAATGTTTTAAAGCATTCTTGCAGTAGTAATGGTAGTATGCAAGTTTTAATGTTATATAAAAAAGTTAGTGAAACGCTATTGTTCTTGCAACCTAAAACTGTTAGCTGGGACTGTCCGTAATCTGCAGTGACCTTTTCCCTGGTTATTCCCATTTGATCTAATCCAAAGGAATCTGTTGGTGTCCCTGGATCGCTCGGTTCTGTCCCCTAAAAGGATTTAGAAGCATCCTAACCGTATTTTTCTTTGCACCCATCACCTGCCCTCGCTGGAGCGTTATGTCCCCGTCACTGGATTTATAAACTCAGTATGTGGTTCAGATTTGAGGCATGCAAACAGGGCATGTCTGTGGTATTCTGAGGCGGCGAGTTGGCGTTTGAGGTGGGATTTGTGCAGCCAACGCAGACGGGGCGGCGGTTACACAACCCTGCTGGCCACAGGATGTGAGGAGAGACACTTTTCTGATGGGGGGCATTTTTGAAAATGAAACCATTGTTGTTATTCGTGGGACACCTCAGTTTATAACAGCCGTGATTAGATCCATATGTGTCCACTAAAGTACGGATTGTGGATTTAGTCCTGGGAAAAAGATTGTTGGAAGCTTGTTACTGCATGTGCTGTACTGTAAAAGCATCTTCAAAAAACCAAAAACGCTTACAATGTCACTACAAGCAACATTAGAGCAGAACACAAAACATTCATGAAATGTGGCTTGTTCTTCTGAGGTGAGAAAATGAGAAACATGCATAACCTTTCAACTTTTTCCTTCTGTCCCTCAGAACACCGTCACATCGGCTGAAGGATCTGGAAGAGATTATAAACACGCAGGATATCGTCTTTAAAGACAGACCGGAGCATCTTTATTCATAACTCAAAACAGAGATTAAGCTATAAACCACACAGACTGAGAGTGTTAAGGGTTAAAACCTGACATGGAAAACTGTTGTATCTTTCTCATAAGTCTGATAATAGCTTATTTTACAGACAAGGCGCCTCAGCTAACATTGGCCAACATTCTCTGTGAGTTCTGTCAAAGTGTTTTCAACCGTTTTTGCAGTGACAGTTTTAATGTTATATATCAAAAACGTTCTTCCTAAGCAAACAGTAACATTAATCCCATGTCTAAATTCAAACAGTCAAACAGAGTCAATGTAAACAGCAAACATTTATGTGACACTTTTTCACGATAGACGCAAGATGCATCAAGAAACATAATTAACTAGCTAGTTAAAATGTAAATTTTTGCTGAACTGAAAACGAAATGCACAGAATCTGCTTTCATTATTATGCAGATGTAAATTAAACAGCCGCTGATGTTCAGTAAAGCGCTCATTTAAACTGGTGTTACTGAACTAATTGAAAACATCGTCCAAACACAACACACTTCATTTGATTACAGTCCGGCTGAGATAAAGGCAGTAGCTGCTGTAGCTGTTATCAGCTGTTGGGGGTGAAATGTAGAAGTCCACTGAAGTCACAGACACTCACAGACAAACACAACTGTCTCCATTTAAATGCTAATGAGTGCAGAGGGAGGCTGTGCAATTTTAATGTCTTATCTCACAGGTGAAAGAAATCAGCTTCTGTGCTACATGCCCAGTCATTACCTGTGTGTGTGTGTGTGTGTGTGTGTGTGTGTGTGTGTGTGTGTGTGTGTGTGTGGCATGGTAAAAGTCACACAAGTCTACAGTGTGGACCAACCAGCAGTCCCACAAGGGAGAGTGATTATTAAACATACTAAATGATGCTTGAAAATGTAAACATACAGAAAGGTTTGTGTGGGGTTTTGTTTAGGAGTTGATAAGGGTTAGGGGGTAGAATATACGGTTTGTATAAAGGCATTATGTCTATGGAATGTGTGTGTGAGCACAGATATGTTTTAAGCCTTTGAAGGAAATTAGAATTAAAACTTAATGGACCTGATCAGGAGTTTGTGTGTCATCAGTAAAGTGTTTGTCAGATTGGTTAAAGGTTTTTATTTAAATACTTGACACACGTGTGGCTAAATGTTAAGCCATACAGAATCTTTTTTCATTCCCTGCACTCGTCTTCTGAGGAAACCCACAGAAATCTTCTGAATACATTTTGACGTTGAGACGTGTTAAGGTTGATGTTAATGCGTCTTCCTGGCAGCTGAAAACATCGTCACAACTCTATAGAAACACAGAAAGTAACTTTCCCATGACCTCCATCTCTCAAGTAACTAAAGAGGAATTATGTCATTTCCTCCGATCCCACTTTTCCTTGATTTAAAGTGATAAGTGTTTTTCCATCCTGCTGTTCCGCCCCACAGTATCCATCCGCTTCTCCAGACATTACAGCCCATCACCAAAGATAATAAAGTAAGAGACGATGGAGACTACAGACAGTCTACAGACAGTCCATACCATCACATCTGAGTCTTACATACCCCATAATAATCTCCCTTGTTTTAAATGCCTTTTAATTTGATATCAGTATCTGAGCATCTCCTTGTACAATTGTGGCATTAAAGCAATCGTTGTAAATTACATTATGAAGTCCTACAGAACCACAGAAAATAATTTATATAATTAAAAAGAAGAACTTATAACTGAACAATAACTGAATGTTGCATGTTAAGACCTCAAGCCTACAGACATAAATCACATGAGAAATGAATGGAAAAAATGCATGTGTTACGTAAACTTGAGAGGACAGTTTTAAATATACAGCCATTTATAAAGGCAGCACGCTTTAATTGAATCTGTTTGGTTTGGATTAAATCTAAGGCACAAACAAACGTTCATTACTGAGTAGATTGAGATCTGTATTCCCTCCGTCCGTGTGCATCATCATCATCACTGAATCGGCACAGGAAGGCATGAAGGACTGAAATGTGCTCACACACACACACACACAGGCCTGTGTTCTGACCGACTGCTGCTGCAGACAGAATGAGATGCTTTGGTGAGCTGAGAGTGGTAATTGCCTCGTCTGTGTGTGAAAATCAAGGCCATTCTGTGTGTCTGTCTCATTGTTATCCGGCTTCACACCTGTTATCTTTCTCCTTCAGCTGATTTCAGACACACACTAGCAGCTCACAAACACTCCTGTATTTATCTGCTTAATTCTATCACAGAATAATGCTGTTCGCTACTTTTGTACTTTTTGTCTCTGCTGTAGCTTTGATTGCAATGAGTCATTTTGTTACAGAGACTTCAGACTTCTGTCTGTTCTGTGTAGTGTGTGAACACACAGACACACTCTCACCCAGACATGCAGAATGACTTTGCTTAGCAGACAGTCAGGTGTTGAAAGAGAGAGATCTGTCTCTTATCTCTGTATCTTCACCTGTGCTTCTGCAACAGAGAGAGAGAGAGAGAGAGAGAGAGAGAGAGAAAGAGAGGGAGGGAGGGAGGGGGAGACACATTCCAGCTTCAAAGAGAGTATAGAGAGATTCCTCCGCTCTCACAGAAAACTATTTGACTGAATGTAACTCCAGCCCTCATTATATTTTATTGTTCATATGAGCAAAATATGTATCTGTTACATCTAATGTTGTGTTTGATTTTATATAGATTAATTGTCATACATTTTTATATGCATATGAAAGAGTTTCATGAATGGATTAATCAATCTCATGTCATAATTCGATGTTGGAAGATTTGTAATACATACAATTTACATTGAACAGAATTGCTGTTTTGTGGTAGACTAGTAAAAAAAACAGGAATATAACAAATGTTGAGTTTTCACAACATTGCAACACTAGCCACCTCCTTCTCCATAACTCCAAATATATCTCTCTCTCTTTATATCACAACCACAGTTTCTGTGTGTAACCTCAACACTTAAACAGTAAAGGAAAACAAATACTTCACAAATCTCTCAGCATTCTGACTTAAAGGTTTGTGTGTTGTGGTCTGAATGTGTGTTTAGCAATTCATTCATTTATTTGATAAATAGTCCTGACTGTTATTTTATAGGTCACCGATCTCCACATCAGATCACTGCATGCATGCATGTGTGCTGCAGCCATGCCCACCTTCAGCTGCAGGGTCTGATTTGCACTGAGATGCATTTAAACCCACATTTAATTTCATAACTCATCACAACTGCAATGGCACAGATTGTTGTGTGTTTCTGCGCCAGCATGTCACTCACTGCTGAAATAAATGTCTCCTCAGGGCAGGCTGAGGTTTTGAGGAATGTATTTAATTCACTATAGGATATTATTCTGGTATGAAAATTGAACATTTACAGACAGGCCTGAAACTATGAGCCCCAGTTTTGAACAATGTAAGGAGACAGAGGATGAGTTATTGACTCAAAACGATGCAGCCTGACTCAGTAAGTTTCAATAAGTTCAGTTTCATTCCACATTGCAGCAAAGATTCAAAGATCCTATAACATTGTAAATAATGCAATGATATTTCTGATATTTAATACAACCTAACAGATGGAACAAATGACCACGTATGTTCTCGTGTAAACATATATGTTACATAAACGATGCAAAACAAAACATCTCTCCCAACAATCGCTCGACACCGCGCGGGCGCGTGCTGCGCGTGGGCGTCGCCCGGGGTGCGAGAGCGCGAGCGGTTCACGCGCCCGCGACGATCCGGTTCCAGAGCAGCTGCTGCAGATCCGCTTTGAACCATTAAACGTCTCACGCGCTTTTGTTGTGGTTTCCGTCCAACTGCGTGCAAAATATACATGGGAGTTACTTCTAAGGTGAGTCTCCGCCCAGGGGGAGTCGCCGCGCGTTACCCACCTGCCAGCCCAGCTTCGGCGGCAGACGCGCGTTGGACGCGGAGAGCGCAGGAACGCCGCTGAGGTTTGGACACAAACGCACGGGAGACGTTCAAACTCAGGTCCAGAGGGATACGAGCTCAGTTTGCTCGCGTTGACAGCCACACAGCGGGAGAACCTGGAGTAGATACTTCGGGGACACTTGGGCACGATTTACTTTTGCGCGTTGCTTTGCGCGCTTGTTTGTTTGCGTTCATCGCAAATGGTTTTTACACCGGGACGGTTTAAGTCATTCGCGACGGACGTGCTGTAGGTGAGCGTTTGTTACCGTTCATTCATCTCGTTAAACGCGTTTAGTTCGTGTTGGATCGATCGCTGTGTGTCACACACAGTTCCCGTCTTTGCCCAGGATCCGCTCCTCACAGCAGCTGCTGTTCTCACGTGTTAAACATTTTAAACGGATCCGGTTATTGATACCCGAGGAATATTATTAATATTTAGTGATTTATAGGGACACATGCAAACGGAAATGGCCCTGCTGCTGTTAAACTGATGTTGTTGAGGGGATAAAATAACATGATGGCTCTGCGTAATGTTGTTATTATCCAGGGAAAATAACGTGAATGCACAGAATTTGTGGCACAAAGATCTGATAGAAGTGAGTGAGAGGAATAAACTGCGATCATGTGATAAGTGTGTCACCAAGGCATTAACTTTTTGCCTCGTTCTTCCCATGCAGGGCTGCAGAAATAAACAATCATGCCGGGCACCGGGAGTTTGCTGCTGGGGACGCTTGTGGCTTGTGTGCTGTCAGCTGTCTCGGTTCACGGCAGTCTGTTGTCTTCAGTCCCGCCCGCCACAGCCCCGCGGGTCTCGCTGTCCTTCAAAGGTAAGATGCGTCTCTGCTGGTTCCGACTGGTGCTCGTGTGAATGTCCACCTGCTGGGGATGAGCTTTAATACACGGGTTTATAAACGCCTGGAGAGGATACGACTGCGTGGCAGATGTGCATTATCCATTCTGTGATGTTAACCTGTTGTGCATATTTAATAATCTTTAATTCCAAGCGTTTATTGTTTGCTTGCATGTAGTTTTTTACTAGGAGGCTTTATTATTTGTCTTTGGTGGGTCTGTCTGTAGTTTGTGTTGGTAAAGTGCTGAGCAAGCGATTTCTTTTATAATTCAGGTAGTTTTACAGTCTGCAGCATGAACTCATTTGTTTCTGTTGCTGTTATTGCGTTTCCTTCATTGTTTTTCCAGCACATCTTGACCTGCCGTGTGGCAGACAGTAAAGAGCTGAATTCAACATTTGCTCATCACTCTGAGTTTAACTCATTCTGAGAGAATTGCTTCTCATGTTGGCTCTGTTGGGGTTTGTATCTGCCTCTTGGTTGGCTAAGCAATGCAATTAGTTTTTAGTTTTGAGAGTATTTCCCCTGGGATTCTGTGAACTGCTTTTTTCTGAATGTCTGTGTTTTTTGCAGTTGCCCATTTTCCAGGACTGTGCATCACTAATTTCTCCTTGGTAACAAAGGGTTTTGTTTGGTAGAGCGTGTCGCGGTCGCGCCAGAGTCATTGGTCAGATTCTGTCTTATACTGATAAGATGCATGTTGTCCTTTTATGTCGCACAATTATGTTTACAAAAAGTAAACGAATGTCAATTTATTATCATTTTATTTCCAGACTTAAATGGCAATATTAGCTTAAAAGCTCAGACTGTTTATTTAGAAGCTGCCCCCAAATTTGAATCTGACTGACTGAGTGAAAATAATTTTGCTGTTATCGGTCTGGTTGGTTTCCCAGGACTTTTGTGTCCAATCATAATGTTCTTCTGTCAGTCAACATACTGTGGATTTTGACAGCTTATAACTGCCAAGATATACATGAGAGAAAATATTACACGCATGTACAGAACGGATCCTCCAACATGCAATATGACAATCTAATCTGTGAGCTGTCTGGTGATCACCAACATACCACAGCGGCGCTTTAGTTGAGAAATGAACTTTGTCTGGTTTATGTAAGACACATTGGAAGCGTGTTAGATGAATAATGCTTCATAGTTCTGGCTCCTTATTCTCGGGTCTAGAAGCTTTTCCTAAACAAAGCAAACTCTGAAAATGAAGATCACATGCAGTGATTACATTCGTAAATTACTCTCACTAAACATTCAGTTCTCTCCCACAAACATATTCACGCTTGTTTTGGACCTGTCATTAGAAAATCATTATGATGGTCAGATGAAAGCTGAGATTGGGCTGCTATCATCTGGGCTTTATGCTCTGTGGCAAGTCTTTGAAATGCACAGAACATTTGGTCATATGTCTCTCACAGTCGCTTGAATTTGAGGCACGAGTGTTGATGTCATGAGGAAGTTATTTGCTGTTGTTGAGGTGTTGAATAAGATTTATTAGTTGTTTAGATGAGGATTGGTCAGTTCTAGTTTACGCTAGCTGCAAAAAATCGGGAACGCTTTAGCCTTGAGCTTAAACCTGATTGGATAAGCCACGCTTGAGGATGTTGCAACATACATGATCTATGCATGTCACTTGATTTATTATATTAAAGGACTGATGTGCAACATTGCCCAGTAATTGTAAACAACTTACTCTGTTTAAACTTATTTATCATGTCAACTAAATTGCTTTAGTGCCCATATGATTAATAAAGCTTTATTAAAACTGCAATCCATAGTTTCCACCTCTCTACTGCCACCTCTGTTTGAGCTGTTATACTGCAGGGTAACTTTCATTTCTTATGCTGAAGTCACCTTGTTATAAAAAAGTAATATTTGTGATTATTTCAGTTGCCACGGTAATAACAACATCACACAAGCCAGAGAAGTGTGTTGAGGAGCCCTGCAGCCTGGGGGCCGCGTGTTAAGCAGTGCTGGGTTAGAGAATATGTAATTTCATGCATGGTGTGTGATGATTCAACTTGGCTTAACGTTGTGTTTTAGAAATACAGGATAAAGAAATTAATGCCTTATAAAGAATCCTCCCAGGGGGAAAATCAGGTAAACGGCACACACACACACAGGCTGTGGTTAGAGCATGTAGGGAGGGCAGGAACCCTGCCAAAAGGTTTTGGCTGCCTGTGTCGGTGAGTTCAGAGAGGAGATACTGGTGTCATCTTCTGCCCTTTACACATTACAGACAGTCCAGCATCTACTGAAGCCAAAATAAATCATCTGTGGAGCTCAAGGTCTTCAGACCTGCATGAAACACGATTTCATGAGGTGACATGAAAAGTTTAGATGTTTAGGTCACTTATTTTGTGTTTGGGATTGTGCAAAATGAAATCGTGGAAAAACGAAAATGTTGTCATTTATACACCTTCATTTTAGAAAAGATAGTATTTGGTAAAGTGACTCTCTCAGTCCCTATTTACTTTTATTGTCTTACAATAGAGCAGCATCAATATTCTATCAAATTTCTCCTTTTATGTTCCACCTGACAAGTTTCACTCTGAAATATTGTGATGTCTCACATCTTCTTTTTCTTCTTTCTTTCACACACTTCCTTCTTTCCCATATATCTGTCCAAGTCTGGATTTACATGCTAAGAAGTATCTCAGGGGACTTCTGAAGTCATCCGACAGCCAAGTTCATCGCTTAGCTTAGCAGCCCTCTCATGATTCTCCATTCTGGACATGACAATGAATTTATGAGTATGTTTATGCATATCAGATTACTGTACAGTGGTTAGGAAACCAAGAGCGGGTTCACGGAGGAATGCTGTGTGTGTGTGAGTGTGTGTGTGAGTGTGTGTGTGAGTGTGTGAGTGTGTGTGTGAGTGAGTGTGTATGTGAGTTTGCATGTGTGTGTGAGTGAGTGTTTGTTTATGTGTGAGTGAGTGAGTGTGTGTGTGTTTGTGATTATCAGAAGGACAGCAGCACTCTCAGTTACTGCTCGGTTTAGGCAAATGTTCTCAGACGCTTTAAAGCAATAATCTCAAGGTGCTTTGAGACTTTGAGGAGCAGACAGTCATGCATATATTATCACCATTAAATCAAGCATATAAAGAAGTGTTATCATCCGGCCGTGTGAGAAACATTCAGTAAGACATGTGATTGGAAAACAGTCCATCTGCACTAGATGGTGGTCAGTGTTGTGTTGTGATGGAAGTTTTAATTGTGTGTCTGATACAATGACCCGCAATTACATTTGTGCAGTTGTTGAGTAAGCTGTAGTAGATTGTAAGCTGTAGCTAAAACACTGGCAGTATGAATTACCTCCTATATCTGTCTGTAGTTTTGGTCTGTTGAGCATGTTAAAAACAAACTACAGGCTCATTTTTATGGGATTGAAATGTATACAGTTCGCAAGGTACTGTCTGTCTGTCTGTGTGTGTGTGTCTGTGTGTGGCTGTCTGAAGTGTGGTCTATTTTTATCTTCAAACAAGTCTTAATAACGGCCTATTTGAGGGTTCCAGAGGCCGAGGTTGTGACCCCAAAAAACAGGAGCAGGTCTTTCTCAAGGGTTCCTCACACCGTGTGAAAGGAGCGAAGGATTTTCATACAAATGCTTGTTATGATAATCAGTCTGGAAGCATTTTAATCTCTTCTTGCTGTTTGTTTCATCATTATTGGAAAAACATCTGGATGTTTGTGTCAAAGCAGAGAAATGAGACCAATATAATCAAACAGTTCATTAGAGTTCTGTCATCATTATCTCACTGAAGACATTTCATAAAGTGTCTGTCTGGTGTTTGTTCAGCTGATGGTGATGTTTGTTCTTATCTTATATGTTGTAATGATTTTCTGTTTCATTAAATGATTTTCCTGTAATGGTGTTTTAATGGAAAAGTGTTTAGCCTGAAGCTTTTGTGTTTTCCTGTTGCAGAAAGATAAGAAATAGCTGAGACGTTTAAAACGAAGGGATTTAAGAGAGAAGAACAGAGAAAGAATGAGAGAATGTATTAAATGTTAATACTATTTTAAATGTTCTGAATGTTCAGTTTTATATATTGTGTTAACGTTATTCTTTGGTTATATATGTTATATATTATATATGTTATATATGTTTTTTAAATTATGTAATGTTTTTATAATGTTCCACTACAAACTTTTTTTGTTAAATAACAATAAAAAATGGTGCTAACATTACTGCAAGAGTGAGAGAGAGAGAGAGAGAGAGAGAGAAAGAAAGAGAGAGGGACCCTGAGCAATCAGTGTGTCTCTGAAAGATCAACCTTCAACCTGTCAGGATCTGCGTGAGAGAATCTCTCTGACAGAAGATGAGACTGTCTCCCACAATTCACAGCCGACACACTGACAGCTTTACACAGAACCACAATCAGTGAGGATTGTCCTCCGAGACTCACCTGTGTGTGTGTGTGGTGTGTGTTATCTATCTTTGTGAGGACCAGTTAGACCATTAGAAGGACAAAGAGGACAAAGAGAGTAAAGTGACACATTTTGGCCAGTCCTCATTTTCTGACGCTCCTTTAAAGGGCTGTTTAAAGGTTAAGACTTGGGTTTTGGGGTTAATATCAAAATCAGGTTAGAATTAGGTTTAAGGAAAGGGTTAGACAGTTAGTTGTGCTGGTTAAGATTAGGGTAAGGAGCTAGAAATTCTTTTGTTCTAACAAAGACAGCTGTACAAATGTGTGTGTGTGTGTGTGTGTTTGGCCTGCTTGTCTGTCTATCTCAACGCGCCTCAATTTTCCTCGATCCAACTAAAAAATGTGATTGTCTTCAGGTAACACTGAGCTTTTCCATTTTTAGCCAAAGCTTGCAAGCGCAGTCTGGCTCTCGAAACCGCTCAGTGATGTATCAAAAGATATTAAAAACCCCAATAAGATGGAAATGATGTAAAACGCATTATTCCAGGTCTTTCCCATGGGGCGTCTCTAATGGAGCGCTTGGCAGAGTAATAAACTTAACCTTTTGACCCTGCGTTGAGTTTCAGCTTTATCTGAATCACTTAGACGGGCTGCGCAGTGACACCGGCGGGAGAGGTCTTCAAAACCGGGGCCTGTTCTTTGTTCTCTGTTCATTTTGTTTTTGTTGTTGCCAAAAGGTGACGTGGCCACATTCTGTATTAACCGAACTGTGGCGTCTCAGTCTAGCGGATCATAATTTTGTTTTGACTATTGAATATTATCGCTGGAATAATGTTTGTGGTTTTATTTGAGAGCAAATATTTTTGTGTGTGAAGCAAGCCGCTCTCAGGGCGGTTCGTGTCAAGGTGGTGCGAATGTATCCCAGAATCCTCTTCTGCTTTCTGCTGGATCTGTCATGTTGAGCAGAGAGCTAAGTGACAGCAGCACGGCTAAATATAGTAAGACAGCACTCCTACACCCCCCTTGCTGTCTCTGTATTCCTCTTCCTGTCATAACAAAAACACCCAAATGTACCACGGTAATACCGTGTTTTTTTACATTAATACATTTTTTGGATCATGGTGGTACTATTGAAATCGATGTATGTAAACACACAATACTGTCAGAGAACTTCAGCGCTTATGATCTATATGGTGAGAATGGACACGTTCTGTTTTGTGTGAATTATGACATGGTTTCTACATCTTTCTCCACAATGTTTCTTATTGTTTTCCATCACTCTGTAATTCTCCTGAATGTCATCTTCAGCTGTTTCTCTGTTATATTGTCATTCTCTGCTCCCGAGGGAGGAGTCTGTCCCTGAAGGAGTGTGGAGGCGCTTCCATGAGCAGAGAGGAGCGTGCCGGCTTCATTTTGGGCGAGGTCTGGGTCACAGCGCCTCAGATGAGTCACGCGTGTGGCAGCGAGATGCTCATTTCATGAAGCTGTCATGGAGACTCTGGGCTGTACTTGTTATTTAATAAAGACGTCAGGTTGTGCCGAGGCATTTTAATATCAGAATCATCTGCATGCGTCAAGCATCGTCACAGTTTGTCGCATTTTCTGCAGAAGATCTGAAGGAGATATCTCCATCTCGGCTGTTTCTCCCGACAGGAATTAGATCAGTGAAGACTTTGTCACCTGCTTCTCAAATTGTTCCCCAACGATAAATGACTTCAGTAATTCACATGTTTGCTGTAGAGTTTCAGAAGCGATCTTGTGCAGAGTCCCAGATCTGCAATGAGAACATCAGACACATTTCTCAATTGTCAAATCTTACATTTTAAAATTATCTGAGCTGTTCTATTCCCATACAGTATATTTATAAATTCCAGAATCTTTCTGCATGTCAGAATCATCTCATCGTTTGTGTCCATTTTAGGAGTTTTGGAACAAAATGGGTTTGATAAGGAAACTCAGAGCTATGAGAGAGAAACACAGCGATAAATGTTTCCTGTTTGACTGCATTTGCACAGACTGTGTGTTGCTGCTGTCTGAGATGTAAAACCATCTCTGCAGACGCAGATATTTTGGCTGTCATCACTTTCTCTTATCTCTGCTTGTTGAACATGCCAAGCTCAGCGGCTCTCAGTCATCTCTGCTCATCTCCAAACACTCATCTGCACCCTGTCTATTCCTCATTACTCTTCTCATCTCACTAATCACAGATCACGGTTCCTGACACAACCGCTGCCCTCATGTTCTTTCCTCCGTCCAGCTCTCATCGCTGATACTCTGTTAGCTTCGCAAGCATTTAAAAGCGTCAGGATTATAGATGTTGAAACCAAAGGTTATCCGGTCTGTTTCGCTCTTGAGTGTAACATGGGGCTCATGTGGAGAATCAAAACATTTTCTGTTATCCTGGGTTGTAAGAATGTTTCTGTTATTAAAAAAATTGTATTTGTTTCTATTTAAGTAACAAAAATGTTCTAGAAACTTTCAAAAGGTCCGGTTTTTAAGATGTTGTATTAATAAAGAACATTATTCAATCATTTTTAATTGTTAATAATGTTTTTAAACATTTCACTGACAACTTAAGTCAAAAACATTTCATATGATGTATAACATTTAAAAAAAAACTATTTGCATTATGGATAGAACGTTGTTTGTAGCTTTGAGAGAACGTCAGGAGAACATTACCCAACGTTCTGAGAATTTCCCTGTTAGCTGGGTACCGCCTGAGAGCGGCTGGGGAAAGGGGGAAATCTATTTTCCCACTTGTCACTGTGAGACACAGACACTGTAAGTTTTCGGTATGAGTGGCAGACAGTGATTGTGTGTGTTAGTGTCTGTCTCGTTCTGATTGTGTTGTGTGACGACAGATGGAAGTGTGTGTGCGGCAGATTGACAATAATTCAGTGTATATATAGAGTCGGCTGGGGATCGTTGTCACAATATTTCCTTCAGTAAATGTTTCTTTGTGAATGTCTGTGTCTGTATAGGCACATACAGTACCTTAAGACCTGAGTCTTGATTCTACATAGTGTATGTTCTGCGACTTCCATTAATTAAACTAAGTGTAATAAATACAAGAATGTATAGAACGTTAATTCCCCTGAACCCTAATTGCTCAGAGCAGGAAGTGAAATATCTCTTTTGACTCGTCCTATTGTGGTCTTTCAACCCAAATGGAGAAAGAGAAAGAGTGTGTGGTCCAGTGTGATGTGATGCAGTTAGACACACCAACATTCAGGCCTGTTTATAAGAGCGGTTACAATAGGCTTTTGACGCTGGACGGCTTCACTGAACCCCAAACGGACCCCCGTGACACTTTTTGTGAACTCGAGGGAGTCTGAGACGAGACGCATCGAAAGGGAAATGTGATGGCAGGATAATTTACCAAAAAACATTTTTTCATTGACTCTCAAGCCTTTAGTCTTGCTTTTTATTCAAGAAACATTTACAAGTGTAAAACAAATGATCATTCTGTCTGTTTCAACTTAAGTGCTTTTATAGTCTCTTTGAAGACATTGCATTTGTCATTGTGTGAAAACATCCTTCAGAATTGCTCTTTTTGTGAAATTTAAAGAAAGTCATCGAAAGCCAGTTTGGAATGACATGAGCGTGAGGAAATGATGACAATTTTTATTTTGGGGTAAAACTGTCCTCTTAAGGTCACAGTGTTCCTCTCAAAACCACAGTGACAGGAAAAAAGGAATTTCAGTATTAGTTTCTGTGTGTGTGTGTGTGTGTGTGTGTGTGTGTGTGTGTGTGTGTGTGTGTGTGTGTGCATCTACTCTTTTTCCCATCAACAAAGACAATGCCTTTCCCTGGTGTGTCTGCTGGTGTGGTTGCCATGGCAGCGCTCCTTTTGTTACCTGTCACCGCATTATGGTGAATTTCACCTGTCATTTGATTGTTGTGTTTTTTTGCATCGAGTTTAAAGATTTTATCTTATAATTAAATACACTTTTTAAAAAGGGTAACAGATGAAACAACTTTAGTCTGCATGTACGAGAGTGAGAAGACGTGTTGAGTTCCACACACACACACACACACACACACACACACACACACACACACACACACAGAAATGTTCTTTCTCCAGATGTGCTGTGGGAGTTACAGCTCTGAGGTTACTAGACAGACTTGACCCCGGGGGGGGCGTGAGGTCGAGGGGTCGCCCTCCTTCATGTTGTTTTAGACTGCCACCATTTATTACCATCTGTCAGTCAGGCAGGTCTTTAATACCACAGCAGTACTTAGACTCAGACAATGACCTGTTCTGACACACCAGAGCATCGTGATGGGGAGGAAGCCCCTCCCCTTTAGGAGCGGGCCAATCGGAACGAAGGGATGGAAAAACAGAATGTGAATTCACAACAGGGGGTTACGGGGTGGTAAAAGGAAAAATGTGTCCGTCGCCGACTGGCAGAGATTTCTCTGTGATTTCAGAGGACGGTGAAGGACAGAAGGGAGAAAGAGATCAGGACAAAGATGGAGAGAAATGAGGAACCGGTTTATGTTGTGTTAATGTTTCACATCTAGTGCTGTGTGTGAAAATCATTTATTTTACTCTCAGATTGTGTTAATATGCTCCAGTGATCAGATCAGAGCATCATAACGATGATTTATTATTCTGTATCATAATCTGACACGTCGTCTCTAGAGTTTAAGAATACGTTTGAGTTTTTTTCTTCTATTATCGTCTCTGTAAAATGGCATCACCACAGAACAGGTTATGTGGGGATAAATATACAGTACTGTTAAATACTGCCTTTAAAATAATTTGCGTAACGAGAGAGTTTTACTGAGCTTGTTCATGTTTTCTAAAGTAAACGCACAGCGTGATTTACATTGCTGACAGTTTAATGATACAGTTGATGAGATGTTGGCGTCTCCATCATTGTGTGCTGTACACTTGTGTTTATTCAGAAGCGTGTTTGTGCGTCTCTCATGTACGTCTCCAGGTATCAGAGGAAACACTGGTTGGATTGTGTGCTGGATTTGATGGTGTTGTCCGGTGGCACTTGTGTTAAAGTTATTTAATGCTTATTTAATGGCAAGAAAATCTATGTAAGTGGAGTTTAAATGATCATGATGAATTAAAACTATTTCATCGCTGTCATAATTTGCCAGTATTGACCATAACCATGACATTATTAACCATCATTATTAATGTTGTGTTCATGCTACACATGATCATAAATAATTCTTCCTTAAGAACCACGTTGGTAACAAACTCTCTCTCTCTAGACACTCCTGTTTCAAACGTGAATTACTGGCTGAAAAGAGAAAACACAAAATAAGTGTTTTAAGAAGCACTAATATAATGTTTCATCTATGTTGGGATGAAGTCACACACACACAATTCCCAATAAAATGATGACTGACATGTTTATATTCCTACAATGAAATATTCCCGGCTCAGGTTACTCAGGAAATTCACTTTTAATGAAAAATCATTGTCCCTTTTTTCACTCAGACAGTTTGGGAACTCTTTTAAACACGTTAATACTGTCCTTCACCCGATCTCTGTTGAATGATGTGTGGCTAAATTTGTTTAACATAAGATCAGAACAGTAGATTGATCGGATTACTGTAATATTATCATATTAAGGATGACTGTACAATACTCTAAGAATTGTGTCCAAATTGTCTAAAAAAGGAAACAGTGTTTTTTTGGGACAGAGGAAGACAAAAGATTTTATTGATTGTGGTACGGGTCAGTTCAGTGCTTCAACAAAATACTGAATCATTTTCACCTCCAGAGGATGTTCCAGTCTGTGCAGAATAGCGACAGTAAAGTTATGAGGTCAAACTCATTTCTCTTTCAGACACATTTAGGTTAAAACCAAAAGATTAAATATAATCCCTTCACAGGTAAAACAATCACAGAGATCACATTCATTTTTACTTTAAAGTTAAGATTGTGTAGTATGTCTGTCAAATGGGCTCCTACAGAGCTGAGCTTCACAAAATAGACATGATAAACGTTTATCCTGGGAAATAAAAGAGAGAGAAACAGATGTGAAACTGGAGAGAGTGAAAGATGAATATGTGGCTTTTAACATTATGCACACGTCCCTCTGCTAAAACCTTCCCACAATTCATAGGCAGTTTGTGAGCCTCCAGTAAGATCAGAATGTATTCATTTGATAACAAGATGGAAATGTAGATGCAGAAAGTGAGAGAGAGAGAGAGAGAGAGAGTGCATGCTGGACTGACTCCAGGAGAAATGTGTTAGGTGTCTCTCTGCAGTCGACCAACATCTGTTTCTGAGATTTTGGGTTGAACGTGATGTCTGCTCTGCCTCTTGATTTTGTTACAGAGAATCGAGAAAAAACATTTACTGTGTGTGTGTGTGTGTGTGTGTGTGTGTGTGTGTGTGTGTGGGTCACATGCATCTAAAGTTACAGATTCCTATAGAATGATTTTCTTTGCATGAATAATATATTTTGCATTTGTAGATCACATTTATTGTATAAAATGGTTTTAATAAAAATCTATATCAATATGATAAAATAAAAGCATATATTTAAAATATGTTTGTTTTGTATTATTTGATTGCAGAATCAACATTTGTGTTTGAATGTAAGAGCAGATTTATTAGCCTTAAAATACTTGAAACACTCAAAGACGTTGTAAATAATTCTTTTACAGCTACGTCACTGTTTGAATGATAAGATAAATCCATGATAAAAGACGTCTGCATGTTCTTCTAATAACAGCAGCTGGAGCAGATTCATGTTGTGAAATTTTCCCGTGTCATGACTCCAGTCTGATCATGACTGATATCTGATAAATATCATGGGTGTTTTTTCCTCTAAGTGCTGACAGAGACCTCAATAATCTCCTATCATTTCATTTCTCTCTCATTTCCCTTCGCAAGCCGTTTATCACAAGCTTGTTTCATTTGGCTTGTGAATTCAATTAGTTACCCGAACAAGACAAAATCCCATTAGATAATTTCATGGCTGGTTTGGAGTTAATTGCCTATAACATGGATTAAATGACTGGTCTTAATAAAACAAGCAGGGTTTGTGAGAGCACACATCATCGCTGGAACTATCTGTTGCAGAAACTGTTGTCAAACTACCAAATGAAAGAAAAATAGGATGTTTTCTCAATATCGCTAAAGCTTATCTTTCCATTTAATGCCTGTGGTTTAATGCACACTGTTCTCTCACTCTTTTCATGCTGATCTCCATCAAGCTAATTCAGACTTTAGCCACCATGAGACACAAGCTTTTCTGTGTCTTTCATCAGTTTCTGTTTGTCAGCTGAAGTATCTTCAGGAAGGCTGGAGTTGGACGGCTGAACTTAATGGACAAAGAAAGAGTAAAGCTAAATAGAAGTTCATTGCCGCCTCACATGATCTTTGTTGTCAGGCTAGCACAGAGGTCACAGGGTCATTGGAAGGAACCGCCCACTTGTCTGTCAAATGAGAAAAGGGCCTTTAGCTGGAAAGCCTGTGCTTGTCTTTAAGGGGAGGAGTTTGCTTGTCTGTCATAGTGAACTGCAAAGAGGCGGTAATCCATTGGCTTGTCAACCTGTCAATCAAATGAACACAGCGTGGGTTATGTATTTATGTGGAAGAATAAAGCTCTGTGACTCAGGGAATGTGTTTTATTCTTCAGTGATTGTGCGTTTAACATTCCTGAAATTCATTCCTTATTTCTTGAAATTGAGTCGTTGGCTTTAAAGCTCACGATGTCTTCAGTGTGGAGACGTAACGTTCATTTGCATTGCGACTCATTCTTTTGTGTTTATGTTGCCAAAGATTACATTTGGTGCCGTGACAAACAGACTGCGATGCTGGAGCTTATGGTGGGTAAAAAGTGTTACGTTGTAAAAATGTTTTTCATTAAGAAAAAAGTCCTGTTTTTTAATGTTATATTAACGTTATTGCTAAAACATAAGAAATTACGTTTTAAAACTAAAAATGTTTAAGAATTATGTGTTTAAAATATATGATATGTTACATTAACAATTTACTGCTTTGGGACATCTGGATATTACGCAAAAATACTATATAATATTTACATTTCTATATCATAAAGCATGTTTTTATATAATTTCTTATCGGTTCAGTTCAGTGAATGATTGTGTGAATCGTGATAATTACATGCAGTAACATTTTCAACAACACGCACTAGTGTAAAAGTTTTACCAAATAAAGCAACACATTTTGAGAGCAGATCCGTTTATCATTATGTGATCTTTAATGTTGCTGTTACAGCTGCTGTGCTTTATTTTTCTTACCGCTGGCATCAGATGTTATTAAATGGTCGTTTTATAATGACTTTCTGTCAGGAGTTTGAGTGTCTGTTCTGTGGTTAATATGCATTTTGATTGACACTTAAATAAAAGGACACACTCTCCAATTCATAAGGTCCCTCTCCCGTGTGTGTGTGTGTGTGTGTGTGTGTAGCCACACGTACACAGTAGCTGCTGCTTGTTTCTCGCCTGTCACATGCTGTTAAGAAATTCTGACTGGTTACGGGTCACTGTCAGCATTCACTGAGAAAATGACCTTTCCCTTGTTTCCAAGCAACGGAGGTCAAGTGGATGCGTGTTGAGTGTCCAGTGGGCACTTGCTGACCCCACCTTCAGTGACCCGGGGCCCCTGGCTGGCGTTCAGTCGATGCTAGCGTGTGTGATAACCTTTGTGAGCCTCTGACCCTGATCTAGCGAACCAGCTATTGTATGTTGAGCTGTTTGTGGTATCCAGGCGATACGGCCCAAACCTATTAACAATGATGTTCTGAAGAGACTCCCTCGCAGTCCAGAAGGTTAATTTAAATGAGCAAATATTGGAGGCATAACAAGCAAGCTGCCTTTGTTCTTAGTTTTATTAAAATAAGCTCTGCTCTGATTTACTAAGATTAACACGTCTCTGTTATAGAGAATCACATATTTATGAGCTGTTTGACCATCTGCTAACCAGATAAAGTAGCAGTTTTGTTTTAATTTATTGTACGCAGGATCCTTATATTTTATAATCTCTTTTCTCTGAGGTTTCTGAGCATTTCTTGTGACAGACACGCAATAATACACAAGCATGTTGAAATCAGGACACACAGAAAATTGTCACAGACTTCCACATAAGTTCTGCTCAAGTGCTGGTTATGTAAAAACAAGATTTCTTTGCAAAGCTGCTTAAAATATCAGCGGTTAGTGTATCTGAATCAGTCACCTTCACACAATCTGAGACAGAGAGATTTCTCCGGCTTAAACCAGAACTAAGATTCAACAGGAACACTTTTTATTTCCTGTAGCTTAACTGGTGAAACATGGTGTTCTGGAAGTTCTGGTGTTGAAACGTGAAACAAGATTAAAGGAGGAGAAAGAAAGGAGCGAATCTCTGATGGCGATTGAAGGTGGAATAATTCTGTCCGATTGGCCCGTGTGATAACGCTAAACAGGAAGAGATCAGCACTTATCTGTCTCTGTTTGTTGACGCCCTCATCTGAAACGAACTGTCCTGGTGATTTGAGTTGATAATGTGATAAACACCTAGACATCTTCTAACACATTTGCGTGTGTGTTGTGGAGTTGGTCCGTCAGTAACTGTGGTGATCAGGTCATGGTGTTTGCGTAAGAGGAAATGTTCTTTGATGTTAAGAATCAACCTGTCTTACCTTACAGCAACACAGCATGTCAAATATAAGATTAGGTTGACGGCTTCAAATCTCAACACAACCAAAATTGGTATTTATATATGTGCTTCCCATATTTCTTTGCCCTCAGGATTTCACTCTAAATACCTTACAGACGGATCAACTCCGACTGAACCTGATTCTTCTGAAGCGTTACGAGATATGAACCAGGAATCTTAGATGTTGTTTTTGGCTGTGTTTGATACACAAAGCAAAATGAGAATGATAAAAACCCAATGAGCTGCCACATGAAGTCCTAATGTAAAATAAACAGACCCAGCTACAGCGTAATATGGGCTGTGATGTTATGAAAACAGTCGGACAGCTTTAATAAGCTCTTTAAAGCAGAGCAAGACTTTTGGGTCATCACAACAAATGGAGCCCCGGCCTTGTAATTATTGCCAGTTTCTGCGGTTTGTAAGAAAGGTAAATGACGGGTTTGGTGAGGGAAGCGCGCGCTGCTGGATTTGGGCCGGTGTCTGAGAGCGTGAACTTTGACCTCAGCACTCACTGGAGCTGCAGGCCAAAGCAAACAGCGTCTCATCAGCTGATGAGAAGATCTCATGATGTTCCTCCTGAACCTGCTGTTCTGTTACTTCTCCTCAGTTCAATAATTTGTATTTATACTATATTATATTTTAAATTATTAACTTTATTTTATTCTCAAATTATATTGTATTTATGTATATATATATATATATGTATTTATGTATATATATATATGTATTTATATATATTGTATAGATATTGTATAGATATATTATATACATATTTTACATATTTATGTATACACAACTTTTATATAGAATCCTTTCACTATAGAATCCCTATAGAAATATTGTATAGAATTTAACTTTAAAGATGTTTGTTTCTGTATTTATTATTATGTATTTATATATTGTTGAATATGTCTCTCATGGTTTCTGAAGTTTCTAAAGTACCTGACCGCCAGCATATTGTACGTTTGTCTGTCACCCTTATTTGTCCTAACATTTGATGGGCATGAGAGAGTCTAAAGACATTTTATCTCTGTGATTTGATGAAATCTTTAGCTTTAATCATGTCATCCTGTTTCCCAGAAGACTCTTCAGAGATAAGAGTGCAGTAATCCTGAGGGCTGTTAAAATCAATGCCTCTCTCTCTCACACACACACACACACACTGATGGCAGGTCAGTCAGGTAATGTCTTTCTCTCTGGTCTTTATTGTATTCTGTCCACCTTGTCCTTCAGCCTGTCACTCAAATCCATACCTGCGGTCAGGTGACAACGCTTTAAAGCCCAGAGATAAGATCTAATCTTCAGGTGATTATTTAGAGTGGACAGCTGAGGGAAAATCAATCACAAGTTTCAGTCGTGTTTGTGTCTGTGTGTGTGTGTCTATCTGTTTGTGTGTGTGTGTGTGTCTATCTGTTTGTGTGTGTGTGTGTGTGTCTATCTGTTTGTGTGTGTCTGTGTGTGTGTGTGTGTCTGTTTGTGTCTGTGTGTGTGTGTGTGTGTTAAATTTAGACCTGTCAGTGCAGACAAATGATGGTGTTCCTGAAATACTAAAAACTTTTGGTTGCTCCAGTTTCAGATGTCCTCTAAACGTCTTTTCTGTTTACAGAGACACAGTCAGCAGAACTACTTTATATCCCCTCCCTGTCCATTGAAACTTGAAAGTTTTAGTCACCATGAAATTAAAATATACTATTGCTATTTTTAGTAATATTGCAGCGTTTATAAATGATTTTTCTCATGTTCCCTCTTAAGTCAGAACTGTTAACACTCCCCTCCAGCGATCGATATTGTTTACCTGTCAAATGTATTGGCCTTGTGGTTTGTGCACATTGAGCTGTGGGGCCCGCAAAAGAGATGCAGGTTCAAATCTGGCTTGCAACCTTGATTCTGTTCCTCCACTTATACAATTTTATATACAAATCACAAATTTCCTCTGAAATGTCAGATTTCTGTTCTGTAGTGTGGCAGCAGGGTAAATAAATCACTGTCAGTACAATAAAAATGCTTCTGTCATGGAAAATACACGTTCATTTACTGAACTCCTTTATTAGTGTTGGCAAGGATACACAGGAATGACTGAGGACCTGTTGAAACATGGTGGTCCTGCTCTTGTGTTTAATTAGACCCTGAAATGAAAGATGTGAGGCATTCCAGCGATGTGTCAGGAATGCCCACAGGTGAACGGGATTTTGTGTTGTCTGTGGCTCATGCAACTCTCTTTGTAGACCAGAGCAGATCTTCTCTCTTGATACAACATTCATATCCTGGTACTCCGTAGAAATGGATGTTTCTCATTCCAGAATGTTTTTCATTTTTCCCAGTGAAACTTTCTTGTTCTTCGGTGTGGTCTGGTTAGAAGTATTTTTATAACCAAAATTTTTTGTCAAACAATCATTGCAGACAGAATTTAAATCTAATTATTTTAAAACTTGATATGTTTCACTCCAAGTTAAATTAAGATATTATTTCAAACATTACTGTTATATTAACAACAAAGACAATTGATTTCTGATTTCTGATTTCTGAGAAAGGTTAATTCCAATATTTATGTATAACCCTCAAATGTGATTCTTTCCGAAGTAAAACGATCAGAATTATGGTCATTGCTTTACAAACCACAACCGATTACAGGTTACAAGATTTGAGGCTGCATTTATCTTCATTTAAGGCATTTAATTACTTCTATGAAAATATCAGGTTGTTTTTTGTAATGATGGTCCTTCTACATACTTTTCAATCTCTGGCACGAGCTCTGGTGTCTCCTTTCATTTTGAACTTGACCTTGAGCTGCTAAATACAAGCAGTTGTTCGTTTCTTGTCATTGGCTGAACACCAGAAAACTTTCAGGCTCTGATTCGCTGGTACTTTTTCAAGTTGGACCCACACTGTGGGATCTGGCGCTGCTGGATGTAACTTTTGTAGGTCCGTTTGTGGGTTCAGCTGGACGTTCTGAGGGTGAAGAAACCGAGGTGACATGCAGGATCTCCTTGTAGCCCTTGATTGTTTTTGAGATTGTAGTTCTGAACTGAGGACATGGATGTCGGC